>CM024533.1:23878276-23979517 GCA_014182385.1 Eucalyptus viminalis
ATAATACTTGTTATTTTGAAATTTAATAGAGTTTTACTAACAATTACTCTATCGGATTTTATTTTTTTGGCCAAAACTCTGTTGGGTTTAAAAATATTAATCTGTTACATTGTTTGGTTTCATGAATAACATATGTAATAAATGTGGAATACCATCAGTTATGAATACTCCTAAAACCAAAATTATGAAACCTATGGCTGTTACTGCAACTAAACGTGCTGTTAATGTTTCGCGAGTCTTTTTTTTCTTTCGCAAGAGGCACCATCAAAACGCTAGGGAGAGCCGTCATATTTTGTAGATAAAATTCACCACCACAGCAGTCTATATAGTTCCCTTAATAATAGTAAAGAAGATGTGACTAGACCTGAGTTTCCTTTTTCTTCATGAAACTAATAATTTAATGTGCTGGCAACATTTGGAGATTGATCAAGCATTCATATGCTAGTAGTACAAAATCAGGATGTTTGATCTCCAACGAATAAGCATTAATATTTGTCTGTTTGTTGCTTCCGTTTTCTTTCTCCTAATTTGTTGAAAATTATTTACTTTGCTATTTAAATTTGTTTTGCAGTCTTTGACAACCAAACAAGATGCTAACTCAACATTCAACAACGTGACCATGACATAGCATACGCATGAACCTTCTTTCAACTTACATATCAATTATAGAGAAATTAATAACTTGAAGAGTAGATTGGATATGATATAAAAGTCGATATATATCCTTAAATGTATAACTTGACTAATTAAGTTCTACCTTACAAAAATAAATACTTCACATGTTATATTAAAAATATAGCTAAAAAAAAAAGTTGCGCAAAGTTTACCCTTTTCCTTCAAGCTTCCAACCTACTCTTGTCGGAACCTCAACGAGAGCATCTCCCCAGCGTTTTACTTCATGTGAGTCGTACTTCTTCTCATGCTCGGAGAGGGCAGCTTTGTACAATTTGGTTTTAAGTTTTACATCATCTATCTCTATTAGGGAAATCCCTTATAATGTTTTGAAGATGACAAAATAAATCAAAGGCTACTAACATGTTTAATGGTTAAGTAATAGACCATGTAGATAATAGAACATGTAAAGGATATTGTCAAAGTCTGAAAATGGCCAGAATACTGAACGTAACATATGTCCAAAGTATATTATGAAGATTTCTAGACTTCTGTGTCAAAGTGAAGACTGCCAGACTTTAGTGTCAAAGTCTGTTCTACATCAGAAGTCTACTCACTCTGACAAATTCTAGACTAAACGTGAAGGAAGAACCAGAAGACAGACTCTATCTTTGAAACTAAACGAGTACGAGCACCTTAAAGCTAAATCGTTCGAAGTAAGGAATATGTTCGGGCTCGGATTGTAAAGTCTATTGCTCTCAGACTTTACATCCAGATTCGACATGTTGACACCTAAATTTTGGCGAGCCGGTCATTTATTTATTGCATAGAAAATTAGGGGTAATTTTATTCTTGAAAAAATATTAATTGCATAGCATATAAATTTAGATGCATTTATTTTTAGTCTGCATATTTGCATTTTATTTTTTAGGACCAATGGCGGATGGGTTCAAATTAGACCGGGCTAGGCCCATGAAAGGAGCAAATTAGCCCAAGCCCGTTGCTTTTTTTTAATCAATTATCTTGTGAAAAATTGAGATTTGCTGCGATATTATGATGATTTTTGGAAATTAAGGAGATCGCATTGTAATCTTATCTCTATCAATAGATGATGAAATCGGGGGAGAATATTCATGAGATAAAAGGATTTTGTGATTCGGAGGTTATAGGCAATTTTCGAAATATTCTACGAAGATCACATTATGTTTGTCTATAAAAGGAGACAGTGTACGGCAGAGAAGAAAGGGGGCCACTCAATAGAATACACGGCCATTGATAACACATCAAGGGATACACACGTGAGAGAGAAGGTTGGCGGAGCCTCCCTACAATCCATTGATCCCCTTGCCGTCCATCGATCGTGACGCCTACCATTGCGCCGGTGCTGCCTTGTTTGATGATATCCATCAACGACTTTGCTTGATAGTCAACACCTCCGTGCATCGCATCGTGAAGCGGAAGCATCGCGTCGATCCGCCGCACCTCACCAGTTGAGGCCACGCATATTGATACATACGGCCACAAAAAGAGAGTATTTTTCTATTCTTTCTTTCTTGCAGGTTCTGAAGGTACCAGGAGAAAACTCGCTCACCTCGTTGGAGAGTACGACAAAAGGGGGCCATAAATTCGGAAAGAGCGAAATTTGATTCTGAGAACGCAAGAGAGAAATCGCCGCAATTTCGAGCAATTCTCAGCAATAGCCACCGCGATCCAGGTCCATCGACGACGCCGCTCGCGTTTCAATCTCCCTCACGGATCCAGGCTCCCATGATTTCTCGTTGTTCCGAGAAGCTCACCTAGCCGACCCTCACTCGGGGTACACTACCAGTGCCACCACCGCAGCCTTTCCTTGGTCGATCACCACAACGTTGGTCCATTGGTCGGGAATCCTTATTGGCCGAGAAACCTTTGAGCTGTCATCGTGAGTCCAGGAGATGAATTTTGTTCCATTATCACAACATGTCGGCCAAAATAAGGAGCTTCAACTGAAATTCATGGCCACGTGATCCAGAGCAGTGAATTCCAAAGAAAAAGACAGCATCAAGGAAGGTGGAAATTGGAGATCTCAATTGCATTAAGCAACGTGACGTCTGCAAATCAAGAGCACGTCCGTCGCCAAATCAATTACCAAGTTTTATTCGCAAGTCCAAATCCCACGTTGGCGGTTCTCTCTCTTCGACGGTAATGAAGCAAAACCCACCTCACACCCGATCTCCGCCATGACGTCCCCGATGTGAGCCGTTTCGCTCACTGCTGGTCATGCCGCATCATGGAGCTGGTTTCGATCCCGGTCATTGCCTGCGAACCTTCCGTCATTCAAATTTGGAAACAATATCCGAGTGATATTGCAATTTAGGTAATAATTTTCATCAGATTGATCTTCATATATTTTTATTGCCTAATTTGTGAAATCGCTATCTCGTATGAATCGATGCTATCGTATCCACAAAATCGAGTAGCATTTTAAATTAGGAATCAATCCCTAATTCCGCAATGTACATATGATTGACGGTCTGATTTCATGCTCGAAATACGACCCACAATCGCACGGAAAAATCACTAATCCGATCTCACGCTCGAGATTCGATTCGCGATTTATTTAGAAATTGGCTAACCCGATCTCATGCGCGAGATATGGTTCGCCAATTTGTGGATATCAATCATATCTTATCTGATTTGCTGTCATGTTAGTTGAATCAATTTTATTTTTGTAAAAGGAAAAATCCAAAAAATATTTGAATTAAGATTGGGTTGGTTTTAGAATATCTCTTGTTATCTTGCATATTTAGAATAGGGATTTTATTTTGAATTTGTTAAAAAATAAAAAATAAGAAATGCATGCATTTAGGATATTAGTTTTAAATTTGAATTGCACGTTTGATTATTTGGTAATTTTTAATTTCGAATTTCATAAAAGAAAAAGAAAAAGAATAGAATTAGGGCATTCTTTGCACGTCATTGCATATTAGGGTAGATTGCATACTTATTAAGAAAATAAAAATCATGTGCACGTCATATAGAATTAGGTTCATGAAATGCACGTCATTTAGTGATTGTTGCTAGGTTCATTTAATTAGAAATTGCCCGTCATTAGGATTAGGTCATTTTGGTTAATTTAGATTGCATACTTAATTATTGCATGGTCATTAAGAAAACAAAAAAAAATTACTTTACACATTCATATAGTTTAGGTCATATTGTCATGCTATATCGTTTCATATTAGATTAGAAGCATTGCATTGCATATGGACTATATTTTCGTTGAAAAAGTGAAAACAAAATTGAGTAATTGCTTGTTAATTAGAAACCATATCTAGGATTGTTGATGTAGATTTTAATTTAACACTGCAGATGCTTTCGTTGCTTTGAGGTAAGTTCTGCATCATTTAATTGTTTTCTTGGGTGTTTAATTGTTGGTTTGCGCACCTGCATGAACACCTCACATGTTAGGAAATAAATTTAAAATCAATCCAAATTGCTTGCCAAACATTTTTCAAAATAAAAAGAAAGGTACCGAAAGGGCGTTAGAGAAATCTAATGTAACCAAGTCCTCGTACCCTTAGTCTCTGGTTCGTAGGAGTAAAGTAAATCTCCCGTTACTTTACTAGGGTTTTTAATCGACCCACCAAAAATAGATTAGTGGCGACTCCTAGTTAAAATTCAATTGCATGTTAACAGTTCAAACCTAAGTCGCGAATTGGTATGGGCTTGGGAGAGCCCGAGTTAAGTCTAGGCTTAACAATCCATTAGCCAAATCCTATGTGGTTCACACCCGAAAAATTTGGTCGCGACACGACAAACGTAACTCAAGCCCCGAAGATATAACGGCTAGTGATCTAGTTTGGATTCCACATCAAGATTGATTTGATTGATTTAATCTAATTGATTGACGATTGGATCTTGAAGACAAGAACTTTCTATACGAAGAAGTTTTACTTATGGAAACCAAGATTTCGTTTGTATGGGCGATCGGAATCAATTTGGGATTCTACCTTTGTCACTCAACGGCTACCAAATCTTCTAGATACAGAGCTGTCCAATGGGTATATTGGAAGACGATTCTCTGGGATACTGTCCAACGGCTAGTTTGGAAGTGGAGAAGTATTTAAGGAGATGAAGAACCGATGAGCAAGTAAGAGATAGAGCGTAGAATTTATAATTCCAAAGTCTGAGCGACCTTCGATTATACACTTGTCTTTGGAGAGCTTAAACGTTTGTGATCGTGAGAGAAATACCAAAAAAGTGACTTATAAGATAGTGTGATCTACTAAGTATTTGCACTCGAAGTTGTAATATCTTGTTGATTGCATAGTGGAATCCAGCCAAGAAGGCTGTTAGCATGGGAGAGTGGACGTAGGCTTGGATTAAGCCGAACCATTATAAATCTTGTGTTATTATTCTCTTCCTTAACTCCTTTGTTTGAAGTTTATTTTATTCTGCATATATTTGCCAAGATTTATCTTAAACACCTATTCACCCCCCTCTAGGTGTTCATACTAGCACTCAATCTCCACGTCAAAGAAGATAGGGAGGATCTCCTTTTTCCCATCTGATTTTGAAGTGCAATCTACCATATGCGCAACCTCACGAAGACACCATGGACTGGAAGCGAAGCCCCTGGAGAAGATGGGGATATAGATTTGAGAGTTGTTGAGGGCTCGCAAAAGCCCTCCCTCAATCTTTTGACCGACCGAGAGCTCTTTATCATCTTTGAAGACACGGATCCCTTTCTCCACCATATCATAATAGAGGCAACTAGTAAAGTTATCTCGAGTATCCGGTCCCCTGAAACTCAGGAATACCTCAAACTCCATTCCTGAGGTGTTAGTGGCTAGAGCCATCACACGTTGCAAACAAGACTTGAGACAGGATCTAGCTGAATGAAAATTGTCATTGAGCTTACTTTAGGCAGGATATCAATCGGGGAAGGTTTAAAAACAAAAGAGAAAAATACAGGCGGTAGTTATGATTAGCCAGGATTTACAGCTATCAATTGGTGATGGCAAACTCTGAAAGAAATCGAAAATACAACACCCCAAAATCGAAACATTGGACCAAGAAATTGAAAATGAGACAAGAGAGTACCTAGTGGGCTGATTGAAGGCCGATCAAGCAAGGCAAGGGCGCGACCTGCGAGATCGAGGGAGAAAGGAGACGAGACGGCGACTTAGGCAAGACTGGAGAGACATCGAGGCGCAGCTGAAGACTAGCGAGAGAGAGGGAGATGGAGAGGGGTCAAAATCCGAGAATGAGAACTAAAAGGACAATAATGCAATTGAAAAGAGTGAAAAGAAAAAAAAAACAAAGTAATAGTTAAAGAAAAGGGCAATGCTTATGTAACGGTACTGTTATCCTTTCAAAATAGCGGTGCACTCTTGGCCACAAATTGCTGACTGTATTACAAGAAGATTTTTCAAGCTAGTCTCATCATTTTTCTCATTTCTTCCAATACTTTCTTTTGAGAAGAAAAATGAAAGATGTGGCCTTCTAGTGAATGACCACTTTCCACATTGCTCCTTGATACATTTGATCATTCGAAGAGTAAAAAAAAAAAAAAGACTTCTCGGTTGTCTAACTAAAGTAACTCCATTGAACCCTTTCTATGAAGCTTCTCCGTGAGATGCAACTCAGCCATATGCCCAAAAAAAAAGTGTTGGAGAAATCTTCTTGAAGTGTTTTGAAGCTGACAAATCATTTCCATCGGTCTGGTCTGAAGGCTTGCAGACTCTGCTGTTTAAAGTCCGAAGACCTCCCGGATAGCCAGACTCAAGATTTGAAGTTTATCCTCATTGGCAGTTTCTAATCCGTTGAAGAAAGGGTATCCAGAACTGGATGTTTTATTAAGGATATGACCTTATCGACTAGAGAAGATCTCTTGGCTGGATATGACTTATCGGAATCCCTTTGAATTGATCAAGATTGATTCAATGGTCAAGGATCCGATGATTGGCGAAATATTCGTGGAAGGTTCTACTTATGGAAACCGAGATCCTAATTGTATGGGCGAACATGATTGATGGGCTATCGACATATTCCTTTAATAGCTCAAATAATCTTCTTAATTGATTCCGTCCAACGGGTAGATTGGAGGAATTCCTTTGGAAAGTGCCAACGGGTATGATGGCATAAAGGAGTATAAAAAGAAGACGTTCTAAGCTGTTCAAGATAGAGTGCGCGATAGAAGAATTCCAAAGTCTGAAGACTCTTGTTGTTTTAGTCAATTCATTTGAGCGAAAAATCTTGTATTTCAAAAGAGAGTTTATACTTGTGAGAAACCTTGAGGAAGTGTGATAGAATATCTACACTATGGAATCAAGGAAGAACTGTGATGTAACATCTCTTTTGTTCATAGTGGAATCCAGCCGATAGGCTGTCAGTGCGGAAGAGTGGACGTAGGCTTAGGATAAGCCGAACCACTATAAACCTTGTGTTTAATCTTCTCTTCCCTACTCTTTACTTTACCTTGATCGTAATTCATTTTGATTAAGCAAAAGAGTATTTCCTTTCTATCATCTGCTTAGTATTACTATGGTATCTCGAGAAATTATTTTTTCACCTATTCACCCCCCTCTAGGTGCTTATACTAGCTACATCAATTGGTATCAGAGCCTGTGTACTCACTTTGTTTGAAGTGTTTTACTTCAGAGTAAAAGATCCATGGCTAGTATGTTGGCTCCAGGCCTAGTAGAAGGGCAAAGCAATACCAGACCACCTTAATTTGATGGAAAGGACTACAACATATGGAAAAATAAAATGAAGGCGTTTCTAAGATCAAAGGATCCTCTGGAATTGGATGTTGTAGAAAAAGGAATTATTCCTAAAGCTGCACCTGTCTCAGAAAGAGGAAAAGATACTGTGGAGTCTAGCCAAATGACTCAGGAAGAGATAATCAAGAGACAAGCTCTTGATGCAAAAGCAATTTATTGTTTTTATTGTGCTTTATCACCTACTGAATATAATATAATATCTTCTTGTGTTACAGCTAAAGAAGTCTGGGATAGATTACATATTACCTATGAAGGAACCGATCGAGTGAAGGAGACCAAAATCAATATTCTCCTCGGTCAATACGAAGCCTTCAGGATGAAATCGGGAGAATCTATAACTGACATGTTTAGTCGTTTTACAGATATCGTGAATGGTCTTGAAAATCAAGGTCAACCAATTTCTGATCCCATGAAAGTAAATAAGCTACTGCGAGGACTCTCCAAGGATTGGAATCACATAAAGACCTCAATCAGAGAGACTCAAAGAATCATGCCACTATCTATTGATGAGTTGGTTGGAACTCTTCAGTCTTATGAAGTAGAACGAATCAATGAAGACGAAGACCCTAAAGGTAAGAAATCCATTGCATTAAAATCCAATGATGATTCTGATGTTGCAGATTCTTAAGACGATATGGACGATGAGGAGCTTGCTCTCATGATAAGAAGATTCATAAAGCTGAATAGAAAAGGAAGAAGATTCAATCCAAGGAAACAAGGTTTTCAAAAGCAACAGACTAAGTCTGTTGAGGATGATGAATCAAACAAAGATGTAGTTTGCTTTGAATGTAAGAAAAAGGGACACATCGGACCCAACTTGTCCTCTTCGAGGAAGAAGAAAGGAAAAGCTGAAAAGTATCGAAAGGCTCTTAAAGCGAAAACCTTGGAGTGATACAGAATGTGAAGAAAGTGATGATGATTATGCCAACATATGTCTAATGGCACAATCGGATTCAGATTCAAACTCCGAGACAGACTCAGATAGTGAATTTGAGGTGAGTAACTTCAAAATCCCTATTAAAGTTTCTAAATACATTAATGAGTTGTGTTTTAGTCTTAAGACTTCTCTTAAAAGGATTTCCGAACTCAAAAAGGAAAATTCTGCCTTAAAACAACAAGAAAATGTTTTGAAAGAAAAGGTAAAATGTTTAGATGTGAATGTTTCTTCTCTAAGAGAAAGTGAAAATAATCTTTCAAAAGAAAATGCATTCTTGAAAAATGATATCTCAAATATTTCCAAAAGATTTTCTATAGGATCTGAGAAACTAGAAAAAATACTTTCCGTTCAAAGACCTTATTTCAACAAATCTGGTTTGGGAATGACCGCTAAAACCATTCCTTTAATTGATTTTCCTAAAGTGAAGGAAAGAATCAAACAAAGACCCTCAAGAGATGCTTACAAAAATCATTTAAAAATGACTTTTGTAAAACCAGTTGGTCGCAATGCTCTTAGATGTTCAAAGTGCAATAGTACAAATCATTTTGAAAAAGAGTGTCCAATGGTTTGGAAACCTGTTAAGAAAGTATGGGCAAATACAACATATTATACTAACTCCAATGGACCCAAGAAAAGATGGGTACCAAAGAAAGTTTGAGTTTCTTTTTTAAATGCAGGTCACTATCAAGAAAAAGGTAAAATGGTATCTGGATAGTGGATGCTCAAAAGATATGACAAGAGATTCAAATTGTTTCATAAAGCTTGTTCAAACGAATGGTGGAAAAGTTTCTTTTGGAGGAAATAGCAAATGAAGAATAGTGGGACTTGGAACTGTGAAGATTGGAAATCTCACAATAAACAATGTTTCTTTAGTTGAAGGACTCAATTACAATCTGCTCAGTGTCAGCCAGCTTTGTGATACCGGTTTCAAAATCTACTTTCAAGAGGGAATATGTTCTGGAACCAATAAAGACTCTACTCTGTCATTTATGGGTCGAAGACATGGAAATATCTACCTCTTGGATGTGAAACCAGATGAATCACAATGTTTAATCTCAATACAAGATGAAGCAAGTTTATGGCACATAAAGCTTGGACACATCAATATGAAGCAGATAGCCAAAATTTCAGCAAAGAAGCTTGTTCGAGGTCTACCTAATCTATCATACCAAAAGTCCGACCTATGTACACCATGCATATTGGGAAAACGGGTAAGAAATTCCTTCAAACCAATAAATCAAGTTTCCACTAACCGTGTACTGCAGCTTCTGCATATGGATCTCTTTGGACCAACCATAACTCAAAGCATTGGAGGTAAGAAATATTGCCTAGTAATTGTGGATGACTACTCACGATTTACTTGGGTATATTTCTAGCAAGTAAGTCTGAAACTTTCTCTTACTTTGAAAAATTTGCTAAAAAGGTTCCAAATGAAAAGGGATATGTTATTTCAAATATTAGAACAGATCATGGAGGTGAATTTGAAAATCAAGATTTTGCAAAGTTTTGTGATGAATCTGGTTTTCAGCATATGTTCTCTTCTCCATATACTCCAGAGCAAAATGGAGTTGTGGAAAGAAAGAATAGATCGCTTCAAGAAATGGCAAGAACTCTCTTAATTGAAAGTAACATCTCTTCACGTTTTTGGGCTGAAGCAGTCTATACAGCATGTTACATTATTAATAAAGTTTTTCTAAGGCCTATTCTAAAAAAAAACCCCTATGAATTATTCAAAGAAAAGAAGCCCATTGTTTCATATTTTCATGTACTCGGATGCAAATGTTTTATACTGAAAAATGCAAATGATCGAGTTGGTAAGTTTGAAGAAAAGTCAAATGAAGGCATCTTCCTTGGATATTCAACCATTAGCAAAGCATACAGAGTCTACAACAAGAAGACTCAAACAGTGGAAGAATCAATGAATGTCAAATTCCAAGATTCCATACAAAATGAATCTATTCAGACTCATCTTGAAGAATCTGAACCTGCTCCAGACTCTACAAAGTCTAAATCTCAAGAAGCAGCTCAGACTTTGAAGGAACAGCAGCAAGTGACTGTTGAAGAATCAAGCGAAGGAAGTGATCATCAATCTGACAAATTAACCAGCAACTGGAAGCATAAGTCCAGTCATCCCAAAGATCTTATCATTGGCGACATCAATGAAGGAATTCGCACAAGATCCAAAAGGCGCGAAGAATCTAGTGATGTGGCTCTTATTTCTGAAATAGAACCCAAAAGCATAGAAGAAGCTTTATCTGATGAAAGCTGGATTGAAGCCATGCAAGAAGAGCTCAGGCAATTCAGTATCAATGATGTCTGGGAATTGTCTCCTAAACCTAAAGGTAAATCTGTTATTGGAGCTAAATGGGTTTTCAGAAACAAGATGGACGAGAAAGGCAAAGTCGTAAGAAACAAAGCAAGACTCGTGGCCAAGGGTTACACGCAAGAAGAAGGGATCGACTATGACGAGACTTACGCACCAGTAGCAAGGTTAGAAGCAATTCGTTTATTACTTGCATTTGCTTGTCACAAAAATTTCAGGTTATTCCAAATGGACGTCAAAAGTGCTTTTCTAAATGGATTCATCCATGAGGAAGTCTATGTGGAACAACCACCTGGGTTTGAAGACCCAAGAAAACCAGACTC
Organism: Eucalyptus viminalis; assembly: GCA_014182385.1. NCBI lineage: Eukaryota > Viridiplantae > Streptophyta > Magnoliopsida > Myrtales > Myrtaceae > Eucalyptus > Eucalyptus viminalis. Next base: position 23,889,239 of record CM024533.1, read on the forward strand.
GGTATTCAAACTCAAAAAGGCCTTATATGGCTTGAAACAAGCACCTCGAGCTTGGTATGATAGGCTGAGTAAGTTTTTAATTCAAAACGGTTTCGTGAAAGGTAAAGTAGACACTACTCTATTTATCAAAAAGGAAAGCAAAAGTTTTGTACTAGTTCAAATATATGTCGATGATATCATATTCGGATCTCCTAATGAAAGTCTGTGCAAGAAATTCTCTAAGACTATGCAGGATGAATTTGAAATGAGCATGATGGGTGAGTTAACCTTCTTTCTTGGACTTCAAGTGAAACAACTAAAGGAAGGAACATTTATTCGTCAAGAAAAATATGCTAATGATCTTGTCAAAAAGTTTGAACTGGACAATTGCAAAAAGACTGACATTCCAATGTCAAGTGCCTTGAAGATAGACAAAGATGAAGAAGGAAAGAAAGTCGACCAGAAGCTATACAGGAGTATCATTGGCTCACTTCTTTATCTTACTACTTCTAGACCTGACATTTTGTTTAGTGTTTGCATTTGTGCTAGATTTCAAGCAGACTCTAAAGAATCTCATTTAAGTGCTGCAAAGCGTATTATCAAATACATTGCTTCAACTTCAAGCATCGGCCTATGGTATCCTAAAAGGGAGACTTTACTCTTCTTGGATACTCAGACGCAGATCTAGCCGGTTGCAGAGTTGATAGAAAGAGCACCTCAGGTACCTGTCAACTACTTGGAGGCAGGACGGTGTCTTGGTTTTCAAGAAAGCATAGTACGGTAGCTCTCTCTACAGCGGAAGCAGAGTATGTAGCTCTTGGAAGTTGCTGTTCACAAATTCTATGGATAAAGCAACAGCTAAGAGACTTTGGAATTGAAGACTCATGCACAGAGATTAATTGCGACAACACCAGCGCTATCAATCTCACCAAAAATCTAATTCTTCACTCAAGAGCAAAGCATATAGAGATTCGACATCACTTCATTAGAGACCATGTTCAAAATGGAGAAGTTTCGATTCAGTATGTTGATTCAAAGAACCAACTGGCGGATATATTCACAAAGCCCTTGGAGAAAAATCAATTTGAAATTATTCACTCCAGACTCAACATATTAAGGTTTGAAGAAGTTAAAGTCTAGAGACTCTCAGACTCAGACAAACAAGACCTTGACTGTAAGTTAGTCTCTCTCTCTCGAATATTATCTTGAAAAGGTACGATCGTCGAACCGTGTCTTTTTATTGCTATCTTTAATCGGCGTAATTATTGCATCATTTCCTTTTTCGAAAAAGAAGTTATTTTTTTAAATGACTATTTTCGCGGAAAAAGGACAGTTATTTTGAAAAGGCATCTTTTTATTTTTCTTTGTGACGATTCGTATACCTCTCTTTTAACCGATCGTATATTGTTGCTTCCTCCTCACTTCACTCTCAAAAACCCTAAAAAGCACCGATCCTCCATTCCTGTTTTTATCTCCTGCCTAATCTTCGAAAAAGTTGTCATTTTTCTTGGGGAAAGTCAAGCAAAGAATCTTTCAAAGTGCGAGAAAGATGTCCCGTCTTCAAGAAAGTCGTCAAGGATCGCAAGCAAGGGACCACGGCGAATGAATGAGGGGCCTACGCACTTCGATCTCACCGAAGAAGAAGTGTCTCCAGATCAGCAACAGAGCCCACAACATTCTCGACAGCGTCATTCTCCTCCATCTAGTCCTCAAGGTGTTGTTCATCAACAAGAGGAAGAAATCATTGAGGATGCAGATCCTGTAAGAGTTCAAAAGCCCGCCTTTATTTATAAGCTGTATCGTGCTTTAAAAGGAACTCGTACTCCTCTGAACTATGTCGATGATTTTCTAAAAGACAAAAGATATGGGAATGAGTATATATTTTTGCGGAAAATGGAAAGTTTAGGAATTGCTCGTAAAGGGGTGGCAGAAGAATCCCTTGAAAATATCCCAAGTGATCCTTGTGATTGGGGATTTAATCCGAGAGAGGGGAATGATGATGACAAATTGTTCATGCAATTTCAACCAAGGATGGGTATTGCGGCGGAAATCAGAGGAAAAAGAGGAGAGATGTTTAGATCGAAAGAACAAAAGGGTCTATACTCAAAACTGCTGAAGCGTGGGGTGATAAACCCTAAGAGTGTAGATTTTGATTTTCTGGATGCTGTGAATGTGAACTTGAGAGAAAAGTTCGGTCATCTTCAACTTGAAAAGTTCTACTCCGACACTACAGAGGCCTATGCTGAACTGACCGCATATTTCTATTCAAATCTTAGCTTTTTGGATGCGAATAGATTCTCATTCAGTGTCAAAGATCAAGATTTTGTTGTGGATATGAATATGCTGGCGGATGTGTTAGGAGTTGAGACAGGAAGATATCAACCGATCAAAGTTTCTATTGCTCGGGCTACACTGGAACTGGTGAAGGATAGGAGAACAGACGAAAAGATCACCTACTTAAGGATGAGTGCATTCAACATCTTGCTTCACAAGATTGTGATCAATTGCCTTCGACCGAAATCAACTTCAAAGACTGATGTCTCAAGTTTAGAGGCAATGCTGATGTACGCCATTCTTACTGGGAAAAGGTTTTCTCTTCCTCACACTATCATGTTCCACATGTATAGAGCCGTGATGAAGGACAAAGGTCAACTACCTTACCCAAGCCTTGTGACGAAGTCTCCGCAAATCTTTTGTGTTCGATCGTGCGATCATATGGTGATAGGACTGAAAATGGTGACCAAGATGCGTCTGAAGGAACTAAACAAGGAGTTGGAAAAATTTAAGGAAAAGACTCCTGTAAAGTCTCATCAATTCTCTTCTGCATCAAAAAGGAAATGGAAGGAACTCATGGTTGCTCCAACCAAGAAAAGAAGAGCTCTCATCGTGGAAGATGAAGAGGATGACGACCTTACCATTTCGGCAATAGCTTTGAAGAAGCTAAGTCGCTCTGTTCCAAAATCCATGGAACATCATGAGAAAGAAGGAGAGGAAAGACAAGGACAAGAGAAAGAAAAAGAAGAGAGAGAAGAAGAAGAAAAAGAAGCAGAAGAAAGAGCAGCTGGCGAAAAAGAAGCAGAGCAAGAAAGACCTGAAGAAGAAGAAGAAGAGAAATGAATCAAGAGGAAAGAGAGCCTGAAAAACACTCTTCTCCACCTGAAGGCACAGAGACAGGGGGAGACAATGAGGGAGTTAGCCGCTCTCCAGCCGATCCAGAAGACATTCATGCCTCTCATTTTCCTGAAGAAGAACATGATGCTTCATCGCCAAATCTACGCGATTATTCTGATATGCCATCATCTGCAAAACGTGCAGAAGCTAGTACGCAGACTGACAGCTCAGCAGATTTTCGCAGAATTATGGATATTCTCTTGGAGATGCGTGGTCAAATCTATGCTCTAGGATGCGAGGTTCAAAGCTTGCAGAATGCAAGTCAAGTTTCTTCAGTTTCATTGAAAGATCAAATCCAAGCCCTCTCTGTTCAGATTCAGGCCAATGCTAAGGGTGAGGAGGTTGCACAACTGAAGGAAGACTTGAAAGGGCTGGAAGGGATTGTTCAGACAATGGGAGATTTCCAACTTGTCCACGTTCCCAAGCAATCTTGACTTCACTCCATTTTCATCTTAACCTTTTTAATGTTGACAAAAATGGGGAGAAGTGCAAGATTTGAATCAAAACTTTGAATTTTTAATCGTTTGGATTGTTTGATTTAGATTAATGTTTGACTTTAATTTTGTGTCTATATTTGGATTTGGATTTGACTGCTATTAATATTGATATCTTATGGTTGGCTTTATGGCTTTATCTTATTCAAGACTAACCTATTTTCTGTGGTTGCAGATTCTAGTGTTATTCATTTAGCCATTTATCTCTATAAGATATGCATATGTGTTTGAGAAATGTTTTGCAGGTCAAAGTTGTCCAAACCTGCAGGAAAGTTTTGTCACCATCAAAAAGGGGGAGATTGTTGGAGAAATCTTCTTGAAGTGTTTTGAAGCTGACAAATCGTTTCCATCGGTCTGGTCTGAAGGCTTGCTGTGGCATCCCAAAAATTCAAGTCATCCTCTAGAAGGATTAAAGTCTATAATTAGGTAATGAAATTACCTATGGTTTATATTTTAGCCATTAGTTTTCTTTAAGGCTAAGTGATAGATGCTTGTGTTCATGAATTTTGAAATTAGGACTATAGGATAAATTAATAATCTATGCTTGAATTAAATTCCTAGAAATAAAATGTTACAAGATTTTGGCCATGTGAAATTTAGGACGTGAAAATCTATAAAAGAAAGAATTAAAAGTGTTTAAAGGTGAAATTAGGATTTAAATTAGGTTTGGGCCTTAAGCCCAAAAGGTGGATTTTAAAGGGCCAAGTTGGCCAGCCCATTGAAGCCCACAAGTGGGCTGCTGTCGACCAAGAAAGGGGGAGAAGTGGCCGGCCCAAGCCCAAGCCCAAAAGCCCAAGCCCATCTTGCATGTGTTGTGACAAGTGGCAAGAAGTCTTCATGCATTGGCTTAGAGAGGGATGGCATGCATTGGGCATTGGGGAGGCAAGCTAATGATGAGGTTTAAGGGGGAATAAAAGGGAAGGAAAGGAGAGAAAATGACTGGTTAGCCATTCAGCCAAGAGAGTGAGAGAGAGAGAGAGATTTCGAGAGAGAGAGAGAGGAGGAGCGGCCGAGAGAGAGAGGAGGAGGAACCGCCGTCCGTTCGCCCGTGTGCCGCCGTGTTCGCCGCCCTACGCCGTCGTCCGTTCGGTCTAGAGGCAAGTGGGAGTCCTCTAGCTTCTCTTGCATGCTTGTATGTTGTTTAAATGTCGAATTCTTGGGTGTTAGATGAGAAAAACCGAAGCATGGATGAGTTGTGTGTTAATGGTGTGACTGTTCTTGCTCGGACCATGTGAGTCAGAATGTTGTTTGAGCTTGCATGTGTGTTTAGAGTCCGATTTTGGCTTCTATTTTTTTATGAAAGTTGTAGATAACATCTTTAACTATAACATACTGAAATTTCGTGGAAAATTATGAATATTTGAGGTGTTAAAGTCTCATTCTACGGAGACCTCAGATCTGGAGAGTTTTTACTGACCTCTTGCTGGATTCGTGATTGCATGTTGGTTTGTGATGAGAATCTCACTTCGATTTTTTAATGAAATTTGTAGGGGATATCTTAAAATAAAACATACTCAAATTTGAAGAGAAATGAACAAGTATAGCCTAGTAAATCGGCTAGATCTTGGAGACGATGATTCTGGTGATGTGTTCCGAGACACCCGAGACTTCATGGACTTAAAATATGACCATAATTTGGTTATTTGACCTAGATCTCTTCATGAAACTTGTAAAGGATATCTTGATTTATAACATATTCAAATTTAAGAGAAAACGAAAGAGATTAGGTAGGTTAAACCTCAATATTTCAAAGATGTGTACACTGGACGATGCGGTAATGGGTCCAGAAGCTTCATGAGGTTTAATAAAATAATCTATAAGGAATCTGACTTGGAGTTCTCCATGAAAGTTGTAGGAAAATGTCTTGACGATAACCCAGTAAATTTCATAATTTTTGGAGGCAATATAGATATTTTAATTGAATTTATTCGGAAACCGTTCATTCTGATTTAACCCGAGAATCATAGGATGTTTTTGGGAAAATTGTGAGATTTAGTAAAAAATTCAATTTGGCCATGAATTTTGCAAGTAATTATCATCCTATGGGTTTTTTTAATAATTTCTTGGATTTTGATAATTTTGGGAATTTATTGATATTAAATAAAAATAAATAATAAATAAAATAAAATAGATTTTATTTGGCCATGGATTCAATTTGATTTGGGTGGCATATATGTGATGAGGTCTTTGTACATGTATTGAATTGAGATGTATATGTGATAAAGTCTTGGTATGCGTATGACATTGAATTGAGATACAAATGTGAATTACATGCCAAGTATGATTTGTTTGATGCCATGCCAATTGCCATGTTAAATTGAGATAAAGAAATGGTAAATGTGGATAATGGTAAATGAGGAAGTGGTTGTGGTGGAGGATGATGGCCGGAATGTATAGAGATACATTGCCGGATTGCCCTGGGAGTTTCAGGATGCCTGGCTAGAAGGGTAAAGGCCAGAAGCCCTGTCGGAGGTTTCTGCCCGAAGGGAATGCCTCGTGATGCCAGATTGGATACGAGAAGTCCGGAATGTGGGGGGCCGGAACCCTGTCGGAGGTTTCTGCCCGAAGGGAATGCCTCGCGATGCCAGGATTAGGGTGCGAGATGCCTGGCTAGAAGGGTAAATGCCAGAAGCCCTGTCGGAGGTTTCTGCCCGAAGGGAATGCCTCATGATGCCAGTTGGGATGCGAGATGCCCGGAATGTGGGGGGCCGGATGCCCGGTGGCCTGGGATGGCTGAATGCCGGAAGCCCTGTCAGAGGTCTTTGCCTGAAGGGATGATGATGAAATTGATGATTTGAGATATGGGTGATGTGGTGATTAAATTTAGAGATAAAGATGAAATTAACCCATGATATGATATGCATGATGATATGCATGATGATGATAGTGATGATGATATATGATATGGTATGATATGCATGATGATAGGCATGACGATGATAGTGATGATGATATATGACATGGTATGATATGCATGATGAGATGCATGATGATGATAGTGATGATGATAAATGGTATGGTATGATATGCCTGATGATATGCATGATGATGATAGTGATGATGATATATGATATGGCACGATGACATGCATGATGATATGCATGATGATGATAGTGATGATAATATATGATATGTGGTTAGACATGAACGATATGATGATGCCATGATGATGATAATGATGATGACATATGATGATATGATCTGCATGATGATAAGGCATGATGATGCATGATTGTATGCGCATGGCTTCAAGGTAAGTAACGCCTGCAATGCATGTATGATTTGTATGATGCATTGAGTTGTTATTGGATTTCTCTACCTGCTGAGTGGTTGTACTCACCCCTTTTGGGGACCAACATTTCAGATTAGTAAATGGATCGAGTGATTGGATATGACCGTGAGGAGGAGGATAGCAAATGAATGAGCTTTTAGACGCCGACACTGATCGATGGACTTTAAGTATATGACTGTTGGAGGAGATGTCGGTCATCTTTTGAAGTATAGCCATGTATAGGAAACTATGGCATTTCGATGTACCGACTAAAGATGTCCATCTGATTTAAGTAAATAAAGAGTGTACGGCTTTTACCTATAAATGTTTAGTAGGTGTGCATCGTTTTCTGAATATAGGGAAGGGAGTTTGTTGGATGTGCTTCCGTATATGGATTGCGCAAGGGACCTATCAAAAAAAAAAATGTAAACCCCCATGGTTGTATGGACCCGCTGCAATTGAAATGGTATCAGAGTAATATGTTAATAAAGAAAGTGAATGGTAAGCGATGTGGCGACCCTAATCGGATCGGGGGCCGTCGAGGGGTGCCACACTTGCAGACTCTGCTATTTAAAGTCTGAAGACCTCCGAACAGCCAGACTCAAGATTCAAAGTCTATCATCATTGGCAGTTTCTAATCCGTTGAAGAAATGGTATCCAGAACTAGATGTTTTATTAAGGATATGACCTTATCGACTGGAGAAGATCTCTTGGCTGGATATGACTTATCGGAATCCCTTTGAATTGATCAAGATTGATTCAATGGTCAAGGATCCGATGATTGGCGAAACATTCATGGAAGGTTCTACTTATGGAAACCGATATCCTGATTGTATGGGCGAACATGATTGATGGGCTATCGACATATTCCTTTAATAGCTCGAATAATCTTCTTAATTGATTCCGTCCAACGGGTAGATTGGAGGAATTCTTTTGGAAAGTGCCAACGGGTATGATGGCATAAAGGAGTATAAAAAGAAGATGTTCTAAGTTGTCCAAGAGAGAGTGCGCGATAGAAGAATTCCAAAGTCTAAAGACTCTTGTTGTTTTAGTCAATTCATTTGAGCAAAAAATCTTGTATTCAAAAGAGAGTTTATACTTGTGAGAAACCTTGAGGAAGTGTGATAGAATATCTACACTGTGGAATCAAGGAAGAACTGTGCTGTAACATCTCTTTTGTTCATAGTGGAATCCAGCCGATAGGCTGTCAGTGTAGAAGAGTGGACGTAGGCTTAGGATAAGCCGAACCACTATAAACCTTGTGTTTAATCTTCTCTTCCCTACTCTTTACTTTACCTTGATCGTAATTAATTTTGATTAAGCAAAAGAGTATTTCCTTTCTATTATCTGCTTAATATTACTGTGGTATCTCGAGAAATTGTTTTTACACCTATTCACCCCCCTCTAGGTGCTTATACTAGCTACATCATATTGTTCTTTAAAATTTTCATTATGACATCTCGTATTGTAAAATGTGAGTCACATTTTAGAATATTCCACATTTGGTTAGACTAAAAAAGTTAGAATTCATAAAATTAGAAAGAATTGCATCTTAAAATATCTTGCACTTGGGGAAGACAAAATGTCTTAACGTCATAAAATATAAGAGATTGCTTCATGAAGTTTTACACTTGATTACAATCAATGTTTCAAATTTTGGTTTAGCCAATTCAATCAAGAACTTGCCCTTAGTCATGTCCGATGATCACTAAGACTTGAATTGGTCCAAATCTAGATTAAACTGGCTTGAATAATGTTCAACAATTGAACTGACAAACTAAAAAATATTCAATCGCATTGGCTAATCTTGCGGGTTGACTTTCCAAAATATTCAAGAAGGAATGAAAATAATGTTCTTCTTATAAGTCTGTCAGCAATTTGTCGCCGAGAATGCACCAGCAATTTGTGGCAGAGAATGCACCACTGCTTTGAAGAAATAATAGCACCGTTAGATAAGTATTTCCCAAAAAATAAAAAATTGAAGTAAGGCATGAAGTTTCTTAAAAATGGCGAACAACTTTTTAGAAACTGGATCGGAAGGTACCTTTGCTTGTCCTAAAATAAGTAAATAACAATGAACCTGCCTTTTGTTATAAAAAAAAAAAAAAAAAAAATGAACCTGCCTTTGGGGTCAAGCACATAAAATTTTCCGGTGGGTTGTCCCATTTATCAACTTTTTAACCATGAAAAAGGGCATCCTGATAACACAAAGATATTTAACGGAGGTTCCACATGTCGAAGAAAACTTCCAAATGTGTTTTGAAGATTGACAAAACCTTCCTCAAGTGTTTTATAATTCTGATGATAACATTTCTAAGTAACATTATCGGAACAAATTAATAAACTCGTATCTATCAGATTAGAGTCTTGCTAGAGATCTATCTTGATCTTGATAATAAGGAACGACATATGAGTTGTACAAGGATTATTGTAAGATGTTACAAGAAGATCTCGAATCTTTGCGCAAGGCTAGGAAATTGGTAAGGATTTTTTGTTTTATTTATTGATTTTCCAGGAGAGATTAATATCGCGATAATCTTTTCTGATTAGAGATTCCTAGTATATGTGGCAATCATTTTGAGACAAGACAGACTTTCCATACCAAGAACTCAACTTATGGAAACCCAATTTATTGCATGGGCAACAAAATCAAAGGGAGACTCTATTCTTGGCATTCTTAGAGCAATTAGATCTTCCATATTATTCAGGTCTAATAGGTTGAATTGATGAATGATTCTTAGAGTTTCCGTCCAACAGTCAACTTGGATATTGAAGAGTATTAAAGGAAGTCGTCATGCTGAAGGAAGAAGAGAGAACTAATTCTAAAATTCCAAAGTTCAAAGAAATCTTCAATATTACACCTTGTCTGTGTCAGTAGAAATTGTAATCATTTGAGAAGTGTGAACAGTATCAGAAGTGAGTGCTTTGGTGTAAGATAGTGATTCCTATCAATTTAGGTAAGCAAAAACCAACTTTAGGTAGAATAAGGATGGCAAAATGGGTCCATAATGCACTTTTTAATTATATTTTGTACTAATGGGTTTCATGTGAGTTATAAAGATATAAAAGCTTACTTAAAATGGGTTCAAAAGGTTTTAAGCTGAATTCATATGGGTCGAAAATTGGTTAAAATGTTTGACCCATTTTCGAATTAAGTGGGTAACCTAAAAAACACAAAACTTTCTTGGCTACTCAACCGCAACCCTTTGTCATCTGCCTCCGCCACTTGCCTCAGCGGCTTGCCTCTGAACAACCTTTGCGGTTCGCCGCTACCGCTCGCCTCCAAGCCGGCTCCACTGATCCCCCATGGTCGACGAGCTTCAACCTTACCCTATGAAAATCCAGCTCCCGATTGCACTCCTCGATAGCGTGAGTCCATACCGTACCCTTTTACCTTCGCGGGTTTCTCCTGCCATTAGCCTTGTTGACGCGTGCTTCGTTTCACGCGTTTGAATCACTGGATCAACGGATAGGCTTTGAGTGATTTGCTACTCCTGTTCTCTCTTGCTCTGCTTGACAATTTTTGTTTGATAATATTTTTGATGTTCGTGTCGTCCTTTGTTGAAGTTTTCTTTTGGCCGTGTGGTGTTGTTAGTTAAGTAGGATGCAATCGGTTTCTGGGGCTCCGCCTACCGAGTCGACACCATTCCCCGGCTCGCCCATTGGAGGATCGACAACCTCGCTTCCTGCACCTACCGCAAGTCCGATCCTTTCAGTATCAGTCCCTGGAATTGGTGAGTGGGATCGACTGAGCTTCTCACTTTCTTGATATCTCTATGTTGTTCTTGTCTCTCTCTATCTAGAGGACACTCTGTTTCTTGTCTTGTGGGGTCGATTCTGATTGTTTCAGACTATGGGTGATTGATGATTTGATTATCCTTGACCCATAGAGATAATTGAGTTAGTCTTTGTGTGAAAGTTATCATTCATAGGTTCTTTACATTTTTTATTTTATTTACTATTTTTAAATTGTTTAATTTGCTTTTTATTTTGATTTGAGGTTTTTATCTAATTAGCATAGAGCTTAAAGTGGGTATGGGTTTTCCTAGAATATTAATGAGTTTTATCAATACGAGTCGGGTAGAGTATGAGTTGAGTCGGATATTGATGACTAAATTTATACTACATGAATATGGTTCAAAACATGTTAAATGAATCAATATGGATTGGACCCTTTTCGACCCAACCCGATCCACCCATTTGACAGATCTAGGTAGAAGTACTTAGATATAGACGGCACAATTTGACTGTAACCTCTAATTGATTTGCTAGTGAAATCCAACTAACAAGCTGTCAACATGAGAGAGTAGACGTAGGCTTATCATAAGCCGAACCACTATAATTGTTATGTGCAACTTTCTCTATCCTTTAGTCACTTGTTTGTTATGTTTATTGAACGTAGTAAAGATTTGATCACTGCATAGTTCTTCAGCAGACGTTATAGAATATTTGATCACTACGAAGTCTTACTTCAGACTTTGTTTTTTTGTGATATTGAACTTTGTTGTTTTTAATTTGTCATTAATTGTTTATAATCATCTATTCACCTCCTCTAGGTGATAGTTTTAACACTAACAACACAAACAAATCATGAAATTGGTTGGATTCTCTTAAATAATCAGTACTCATACTCGATACTAACACCTAACACCAAACAACATACAACATATTTTTTATATGTCGTGCGTGCATATATTTTGATTCACGTTAAGCTCTATCCATTTTCCAATAAAAATTGATTTTTTTGTAAGGGGGAAAATGATGATTAAAATTTTCAGAGGAACAAGCCCAGCTCATGATTACTTCCTTCAATTGATCTCTCATTTTCCAAAGCTCGTTGAATCAACATAACATTCAAAAAATCAAGCTATCCGTGTCAACTAAAATGAATAGAAGAATGAGGGACGAAGAAAAGGAAGTACAGGCTTTGCCATAGGCACTATAAGGAGAATAGAGAAAGCGACGAAGTGGGGGTAGTTCCGCCGTCTCCCAACCCTCAAACAACCGTCACCTAAGGTTCCACTTTCCACGACTTTCATTTTTCTTTTTTCTTTAATTTTGTCTTTTTTTCTACATTTTTAAAATTTCTTTGGTCTTTCTTAACTTTTTAAATTTTTAATTTTCGTGATGTGATGTCACATTAGTACCATATCAGAGCCATGTATGCAAAAAGAAACTATAGAACGCCAAGTCAAATTTTGAAATCCATGTTATCAAATCTAGTTGTGAGATTACTAGAAGGATTAACTTGCACTCAACAAAAAAACATTTAGAACTTGACTACATAAATTCAAAATTTAGGATTTGACCGCATACTCAGCCAAATATTCAGGACATTTGGTGTAATTTTACATATGAGCTGTGAGGACAAATTTACACGCCGACAAGCGCAAGGAATGTGAGAACATGTGGAACAAGGTCGCTATTTTCAGGCCATGTCCATGTATTGATCACATGAAGCTTCCGCTTAACTCCCTGTGAAATTCCCATGTAAACGCAAGAAAACTGAAAACGCGTGGCCTGACTCCATTAAATGTTGGGAAAAGCAGGATAGACACGTTCATGACTTTATATCTTTCGTGTTTTTCCACAACTGTTTTTATTTTTTTCCCTGACAATTTCAACTCAATTGCGAGTAAATGCATGAAGCATGTGTAGGAGATAAGAGAAGAAAGAGACGTGAAGAGGACAGGAGACTTTTGCAATGGGGACGAAACTTTTCGAGGCTTCTTAGTTGCTTGGATGTCAAGTTGAGAAAGAAAGGAAATTGTGGGGACAAGTAAATACAATGAATTTGCATTCTCATTGTAAGTAAATGTTTCACATCTCTAGCAATGTTTTTGAATTTTCTGTAGGCTTCATAATTGATTCCTCAAGTTCTCAAGCTCCAAAAGAGCACTTCAGTCAATTATGTAAGATCACTCCTCAAAAAATTATTCAACATGGTTGTGTTATGAATTTTCCAGTTACTATTATAACGATGATAAAATAATCAAAGGTTAATGATATCTACATTTGAAGGGTTATGTTGAGAAAATATCAAATGTTTTGATGGACCTCTAAATTACAAAAGGTGAACAAAGTACAAGACACTGTTTCGTCGTCAAAGAGTTTTGAATGTGGACGATAAATTAGGTAGGACCTTCGTACAAGCAGTGAATGGACAATAGGACGAAATAGGAAAAAGTGCCAAAAAAAGTTCTAAACTTTTGCTGCCGATTTAAGATTAAACCTTTTTTGCGTGCCGATTCGATTATAAACCTTTTTAAGTTGTGTCAATTTAGTCCTTTTGGCCGGATTTTGCTGACTGGACGCCGGCTAGGCGACGTGGCATAATCGGCGTTGACGTGGACAACTTTTAATAATATTTTAATATTATAATATTTTTATTATAATATTTAATATTTTTATTTTTGTCTTTTTCCTCCAGCCGGTCGCCGAGATCTAGCGACTAGCTAGAGGCCACCACCGGTGAGGGCGAGGTCGACCTCGCCGAATGCGGCGAGGTCGAGCCTCGCCGGCCCTCGACGGCCATGGGCGAGGCTCGCCCATGGCCGACTCGCCGGATCCGGCGAGGGCGAGCCTCGCTCAACCTCGCGCGATTAGGCCATGGGCGAGCCTCGCCCTCGCCGGCCATGGGCGAGGTGGCCATGGGCGAGGTTCGCCTTGTCGGATCTAGCGAGGTCAAGCCTCGCCGACCCTCGCCGGCCATGGGCGAGGCTCGCCTCACCAGATCCAGCGAGGGCGAGGCTCGCCCATGGCCTGATCTGGCGAGGCGGCCATGGGCGAGGTTCACCCTCGCCGGATCTAGCGAGGTCGAGCCTCGCCGGCCCTCGCCGGCCATGGGTGAGGCTCGCCTTGCCAAATCTGGCGAGGGGGAGCCTCACCCGACCTCGCCAGATTAGGCCATGGGCGAGGCTTGCCCATGGCTGGCGAGGTCGCCTCGTCCTCGCCGGTGGTCGCCTGCAGGGTTGCCGACCTCGACGACCGGCTAGAGGAAAAAGACAAAAATAAAAAATAAAAATATTAAATATTAAATATTAAATATTAAATATTAAAATATTATTAAAAGTTGTTTACGTCAACGCCAATTAGGCCACGCGGTCCACCCTGCGTCCGAAAGCAAAATCCGGCCAAAATTGGCCGGAAATGACTGAATTGGCACAACTTAAAAATGTTTAGGACTCGAATTGGCACAAAAATGTTTAAGACTAAATCGGCACAAAGGCAAAAAGGTTTAGGACTTTTTGACTTTTCCCGGACGAAATATTAACAAGAAACTTGGATGAAATTATAGGCAAAAAGTGGATAATAAAAAAGACATGGTGGATTTCTACCACACTTGGTGAAAAGACTCATCTTCAACATTTTATTTGAATTCAAATTGGTGTTTTATAGCTAGTTCAATTGTTTGATATATGTGGAAAATAGGTAAGTTAGAAAAAATAGATTATCTTTAATTTCAAGAAATGTCCGGTGAGAAAATCTAAATTGCATTGAAATTGAGATTGCATTAAAAGGAAAGGCACCAGCACGTCCACATTATGCACCATACCATCTTCATTGACCCATGCTTCATGCGTGACTCATCATCACCTTGAAGTAGCCACAGGTCCACAATCATAAATCCCAACTTTTCTTAAAGAACTTCATCTAGCATGGCCATCAAGGAATTTTTAGTGATACATATCCAAAGTAAAATTTTCATTTCTTTTTTTTTAATAATAAAATTCTTAATTTTTTTTATTTTTCCCCTCTTCTGTTTTCTTCTCTTTGTACTCTTTTATTTTTTAATAATATTTTAATTTTATTCTAATATTACACTTCTATTACATTTGTATTATTTTATTTTTCTTTTAAAAATATCTTTGCTTGCCTTCTGTATTATAAGTCTATAATAGCTTACGTTGCCCTTATTAACAAATTCGCTTCCTTTCCATTTCTGTAACTCGTCCGTCGGGAGAGAGATGTGGAGCCATCGGTTGCCGGTTGCACACAAGTGGGCCCCACGTACCAGAATAGACAAACGAGAATACAGAATTACAAATACAACCCCACAAAAGCCAGATAAGCAAAATACCTATATGTGCGGGACCCACTACATCTCGCGGCAGGAACGAAGTTTCACAAAATGTCCTTAATTCAAAGGAAGTCTACTCAATATATTAGCAAAAAATACAGAAAAATAAGAAATTAACTGCAATAGAATACTCAATCAAAATGGAATAAGTACAGATAACACTTTAATTTTAAAATTATATCTAAGAGTATACCAATTGCTGAAAATAGAAAAAAAATTATCAAGGGTAAGTAAATGTGAACATATAATTCTATAAAAATAACTAATAATATCTTAATTCATTGATGACTGTTGAATAATTAGGAGAATGAAAGTGAAGAAAAAAATTCTTTGAGTATACTCTATTAACACTATTTTTGAGTAAAATAAGGGGACAAAAAGTATTTTTAAATTCTTAATTCAGTTTTCTAAAGTTTGCTATTTTTTGAAAGACACCTAAAGATAATTACTATAATAGTATCCACCTCTACATTATATCTCAAATTTTTTTAAAAGAACAAAAAATGACAAAAATCGATCGACACTCCTTTTCTTACAAAGGGTGTTTAGGCACTTTTGAGTTTTTTTAGGAGCTGGGTCCGTTAGACTCAACCCTCAAATTTTATTTAAATATAAGTGCATCTATAATCTTAAAATTTATCGCAAACATGTGATCAAGTTATGAAACTTTTAGATAGTGTAATCGATACTGAAATTTGTCAAATTGATGTAGTCGAATTCCTTAGTTATCTTCTTTCAATTTGGCTAATGGAAGATACGATATGACCTTTTTTCCTTTTCAAGATGGGTGGCGTCAATGTAGCACCAACAATGGCCATATCATAACCCCTAGAGTCCATGTATTGAAGGGGGATGGATCGGCGAGAGGATTGCTAACCCTCGCCCGAAGTGTCGGAGACAAAGACCTTCATCTTCCTTGCCTACGTCGAATGGTTTTTGGGCCACCACTGCTGCATTGTGTAAGGGTAGGACAACCCTCGTGCAGTGGTGTGGATGGTGGCGCTAGCAATGCATGACCAGGGAGGTTTGTCGGCCCTCCCTCAAAGCGCTTTGGGGATCACAAAGCTGGCTTTGTGCCAAAAAGTCTATTTAACTGTTTGGGAATATTGGATATCCTGTATGTCTATCTTCCACCATTACATATATCAAATTTATTACATTGATAGATAAGTCTCTCACAAGCTCAAATTAGTACAAAACATTTTAACATGGGATAAGTGCATTGAAAGTCCCATAATTTGTCAATGAAGTGTAATTTAGTCTTAAACTTTTAAAAAGTACAATTAAGTCCTAAGACTTATTACGGAAGTATAATTGAGTCATAAAATTTTCAGAAAGTACAATCAAGTCCTAGAAATTATCAAACTAATCAAATCAAATCCTTCATTTGATAGAATTTTTTGAAAGTCATAAGACTCGATTATACTTTTATGATAAGTTTTAGGACTTAATTGCACTTTTTGAAAATTTTAGAACTCGATTGCACTTTTGTGACAAGTTTTAGAACTTAATTACACATTTTGAAAGTTTTAGGACTCAAGTGAATTTCCGTGAGAAGTTTTAGGATTTCTAATGCACTTATCTCTTGTAACATTGTGCAAGGAAAGCAAGCTGTTATCAAAACAGATAATATCACCAGCATTAGCCGAAGGCTCCCTATAAGTCCAAATTGAATTTTTATCCCTCTCAAAGAAAGATAAAATTGGATCTATTCGAGAGATGGCACGGGTTGGATCTATTCAAAACATGGCACAATTTTTACATATTTCATTAAAATGTAAGACTAAAGTTTAAGAAAAAAATAGCAATTTCAGTGGGGACACGACATTGCATCCAAGGTTTCCGAATCCCGCTAGAAGAACATTAATACTCCAAAAAAAGACCTGAAATGCAAGGCAAAAAAAAATTAATAATAGTTGACTTAGTCGAGATGAGGTGGATTCAACCACTAGAACTGTATATTTTATGTGCGTATTTATCTCTTCATGTAGATAGAAAAGATAGACAGTGGGTCGCTATAATCAAGCCATGTCCAATAATGAACAAATTATGCTTCCAATCAACTCCTTGCGAAAGCCCCATGTAAGCGCAAGGAAGGTGAAAGCTTGTGGCACGACGAATCTGTAATTTTGGTCAAGAAGCCCACTCGAGGCTCCACCTCGTCCCATCCAAACAATCGAACCATCCTTCTTGAATTATATACTTATTTAATTTCAATCAATTGAACTATTTCTCTACTAATATCTAATTTCAAAGAAATATATTAAAAAAGAGATTTGCACAAGATGCACGCCCAACTCTACCACAGAGACACAAATCACAAGCCGGAATGGGAAGTTCTTGTGGACAAGCAACTTATTATGCTAGCTTTGTACCGAATAGCCTGTGTGATCGACCACATGATTCATTGCTTGGTATGCTATTTCCAATGGGGCAATCGTCAAAATTGTAACAAGCTTATGATGCAATAAGTGTCCTCTCAAATGGATTCCGAAGTACCTTAGAAATTCAGAAAAAAAGAAGACTATAAATGAAAAATTGAATTAGAAAAACGTGTCATCCAAATGGCATCTTTTTAACTCATAACCTGAGCCAAGTGAGAGGGACTCCTCCCAACCTAAGTACTATAGCTAAGGAATGGCTAGACATAGATGCAAATGTCACTTAATTAGTTGGAAAATTTAGCATGGGTAAATTGCATGAAAACTAAATGCACTAGCCTGTACATTTACAGAAGTCTCAGTCGTCCACACTAAAGATCCTTCATACAAAAGTGTAAAATTAGAGAGAGGTTCTCTTCATAATTCGCGGGTACAACTTGAAGTAACGTGTTGGAAAAATCAAAGTGGGAGACACATGCATGGCTCCCTTCCGTGTTGGTTTCTGATCGCCCAAAACGTCAAAATCCTCGCAGATGCGACAAGTGCCCCGCAAATGGCTTTTTCCCGAGTGCCTTAAAAATTGAAAGAAATAGAAGAAAGTAAATGAAAGATTAAATTAAAAATTCTCATTTAGTTAGTTGCAAAGTTTAGCATGATTCATTGCCTGGAAATTACGTGCCCTGCATGTCCATTTGCAGAAGTTCAATCATCCATCCTCAAGATCTTTTAGCATGATTCATTGCCTGGAAACTACGTGCACTGCATGTCCATTTGCAGAAGTTTCAATCATCCATCCTCAAGATCTTTTATGAGAGAGAGAGAGAGAGATTGAAGCGAAGGCGAGAGGGGGAGACAGATGGACGACTCTACCTTTCGTGTATTTTCACATCTTTTTATTTATTTATTTATTTATTTATTTTTGTCAACTCAACTCAATTGCGAGAAACTGAGGGAGGCATTCATAAAAGATAAGAGAGGAAAGAGAGATGAAAAGGACAAGAGACTTTTGCTGCCGCCCATGACCTAAGCCCACCATTTGCTTCTTCTTTTTTTGGTTAGTGACCTAAGCCCACTTTAATCAGTTATTTATATTTTGCCGGACAAACTTTATATCATTTAGTTGCTGGAAATAAGAGCTTTTTACTTGATAGCCCAAATTTGAACTATTCAATTATCTCCTAGAGATGTCTAACGGGTGATTTGGAGCGATTGATTGAGTCCTTTATCACATTTGAATCCGCATAAGATAATCCAATCGACACCCGAGCCTTATGCCCCAAGAAACCAGCCTCTTGTCCTACTGGGCTGGACGAGCACGCACCAACTCGGATTAAATCCCCCGTGAAGCCCCGGTTATATCTGATTTCACGCGGTCACTGTAAGAATGGCTCTGCCGCCTCTCTAATTATTCGATCAAATCGTCCGGAAGAAGACTGTAAAAACCTTCGTCCGGTATCTTGCGTATATTGAATTTCAATGCTCGCCAACACTTAAGTACTACGGCCTTCACTCGGCCCCTTCTGTCTACCATTTGCTTGTTGCAGCGTCACACAGGATAGGGTCACTTTGAGGAGACTCTACGGATGCATCAGAAAGTTGGGAGATGCGAACATAAACACGGCCGAGATACACAGTACAATGATGCACAAACATCTGTCAATTACATGAACGACCATTTCAGAACGTCGCGCGCAGGAAAAGAAAAACTGCTTACGTGCTTTTCTTACGTGGACTACACGAAAGGAAACTTTCGTATCTTCCTAGTTCCAGTGCTGAACGACTTACTCATTAGCGCAAGGAACCAATTTTGAGTAGAGAGATGACTAGAAACTTATGTAGAATACATCTTTTTTCACGCGAAAAATCCACGTCTTTGTCTTCAATCCACACGCTCAGTTTTTGATGAGCAAAATGCCCTTCTGAATACCTGCTGCCAACTCTTTCTTTGCCTCTTTTCCAGGTCAGTTCAATAGGTTAGCAAACAAAAGCCGAAATGAAAACCTCTGTTTTACTTTGATGTAATCAAAACGCACCTAGATTTTGACCAGGCTACACTTCCACACCTTTTGCGCTTGTCCAACTGGCCAAGGGGAAAAACCTATCCTCTTCGGCCCCAGTACGACTGAGGCACACTTTGAATGCTAGGAAAATCTAGGAGTTCAAAGCCACTCACCTTATAAAGCATGAGCTCAAATCCGTACATGATGTGCTTTCATTAGAAGTCCCTGCATTTTCAAGATGATGCATTCTGCTTCAGGCTTATTTGTCCTGCAACACTGCAAATCGTAATTGCCAGCCGGCACATTGATCAAACTTTTCAGGGTACGCAATGTGCGATCTCCACCTTCTTCAATAAATTCAACTCTTTTCAAGCCTTTCACTGCTATCATCTTTTCACAACCATCTAGCCTGGGATGCTGTAGATTTTGAACTTTGACAGGTTAGGCAATCGTTTGATTGCATTATACCTGTAAATGTGTAAAAACTCCAGTAATTCCAGTTCCCCAAACCTGGAATCTCCACCAGTTTGGGTAAGTCACTATGCCATAATTTTTGTAGCCTCTTCAAGCAAGATAGATCACCTGTGCTTTCCACGAATTCACACTACGATATCTCCAATTCCCTTAAACTCTCCAAGTATATAAGGATGGGCATGTGTGGCAATGGCCATCTCTGATAGTAGAGAGGACCGACAAGCTTTTGAAGTTGCAAAAATCTGGCAATTGCAGGATCCAGCCAAGTTTCAAAGTTGATAAGGTACATGGAAGCCGATGGATGGACTGCCTGTCCTTCCAAGGCAAAATAACGTCATTCACACACCCAAATGCAATAGTTGGATTTCTTCCACACACTTTATACTAGGCTTGACAGGTTAGGAAGAACGGGGAATCCAACAACTTCAACCAGTAGACATTTCAAACTTGAGGGAAGCTCTTTGGCTTGTAATTTTAAGCATTGGCAGACTATAGAAACCACTGACCTATGATAACATTGTAGAGATTGGGGCCCCATCTAAGTCCAAGATCCTCAGAAGGCTTAGCCTCCACATTTACCATAGGATTTCATGCATGAGATAGTAACAAAACGAGGCATTGAGCACTTCAAGTGTCTCCACCCCACAAAAAGCACAAGGTATCGTGTGTATCTTTGTGTGTGGCACCCTAATGACCTTTTAGTCTCGTCAGATTTCCAATAGAATTGGCTAAATCCAATTGAACCAATGATTCTAGTTCCCCAATAGAGTTCAAAAGCTTATATGGGCATGCAAGCACGAGATCCATTAACCTTCCAATAAAGTGAGGAAGTTGACTGCTACTAGAATCAAATTCGTCAAAGATTTTAGATTTCCTAGTGTCTCATGAAGCTTGAATAGTTTGTCTGTCAAGCACACAATAATCTCTAACAAGTATACTAGAGAACTGATTTCTTCATACAACACTTGGAGGGAATTGCCTCCCTCAATATTCAACTTACTTAGCAGTTTTAGCTCATTGATTGGGCTATCAACCGTAGACATCACACACCAAGTGAAAATCAATTTCTCCAAATTGCTAAACTCAGAAAAATCAGTTGTCTTGGTTAACACTCTGCACCACGTAAAATTAGAACTTTCAACTTTTTCACCATC
This sequence comes from Eucalyptus viminalis, assembly GCA_014182385.1. Lineage (NCBI taxonomy): Eukaryota > Viridiplantae > Streptophyta > Magnoliopsida > Myrtales > Myrtaceae > Eucalyptus > Eucalyptus viminalis. The sequence continues at coordinate 23,910,243 of CM024533.1, forward strand.
TGCAGTGAAAAAGAAAAAGGCCGATTACATTCTGACGACAAGTATGAGAATACAGTACCATACAACTAGCTAGCAAAGGTCAATTGATAGAATTTGAAGCAAAGATGAGCGAGGTGTGTCCATACCTCAATTTGCCTCTACCCACCTCAGTCAGTCAGTGATGTTGCTTTGCGAAAAGTTGAGCACGACCAAATACACCAGGTGAAGATTTCATCGCTAAAAGATGCTGCAGGCAATGATGCCAAGCAAGCCATCTCAAAGTACGAGGAAGATTTTTAAAGTTGACTAGGGAATTAATTCTTCCCACTTCAAGAGACCTAAGCTTTGGCAAACAGGCTAATTCTTCAAGTGTTAAGTCATTACTAATACCCACACAGTGCTCGAACCGCTTGTTTTTTAACTGTCAACAACAGCAGAGAATGAAGGTGAGTGCGCAACACAGAAAGCAATAAACCAAGCAAGTAGTCATCAATATCAGGAATTCTTCTTCGATTGCAAACAAATTAAATCAAAGGCATGTTGTCACAAAATAATTACCTTTTTCTTCTATCAATTTGAAAATAAGACAACCCAAGCATGTTTAAAGTGTTCACTCAGCGTTGGTTTTTCTGTCTATTCAGAGACTAAACACCTTTACAAGGAAACAAAGGACTCATATTTATTCTCACCAAAACAAGAAACGAAGAATTTCAACAAACCAAATGGCCCTTTCCCTTTCTCCTCGTTCCAAGGAAGACCAGATTATATAAGAGCCAAAAGTGCAGAGATCATTGTTAACTTTATACGTGTAACATGATTGATGAAATTTTAGCCTAAAAAAATGCCTCATAGATTATGTTAAAATTAAATAATTCGAAAAAGTAGCGGAAAAACAAAACTTACCCTTTCGTATCTACTGGGAAGAGACAGAAGCGAGAGGATCTGATTTTAAACTTGACATCGTCCGTCCCCAGATCCAAATTCCAACTTGGAGGCGGATGATGTCAAGCTCAAAACCAAATTGTATAGGGATGCTCTCCCGTCAGTGTCGTTTCCACCAATCTTCTGACCAACTCGGACCTCTTCGTGGTCTTTGACACGGATTTCTTTCTCCACCATTGCACTGCGGAAGCAACCAGTACAAGTTGTCCGAGCCGTCGGTTCCCTGAAACTCAGGAACGCCTCGAACTCCCGATGTGGTGTCGGCTGGTGCCATCGCACGTAGCAAACGAGACTTGAAACAGAATCAAGCTTGAAGTGAGACATCAAATTGAGGGCAGTTCAAAAAACAAAAGAAAAAAGAAACGGGCGGTGGGTAGGGGTAGCACGACTCACAGCCATCAAATAGCGATGGCAAACCGCCGAAAAAATCAGAAACGAAAAAACCGAAATCGTAACATTCGACGAAGGAATCGAAAACGAAAGCAGAGAGTACCTAGTGGGCTGGTTGATGGCCGACCGACATAGGCGAGGCCGCAATCCGCCACAGAGAGAGAGAGAGAGAGAGAGAGAAGACAAGGAGGTCATTATGGGTTTGGTTTAAACCGGTTAAACCGGTTTTACCTGAGAACAGATTTTGAAATCGGTTCAAACCCGAGTTTACCCGAGAAACTGATTTCACGAGGCAGGAGAGGCTTACTCTCTTAGCAATTCGTTATGAATGCGAGCTGTCCTCTTCAGGAGTGTAAAAACTTGGCGTGAGAATTGCTAATGGTGATAGACGCATCTACAGATAGAAAAATTCTCAAACTCCCCCCTGCCCGACACCGAAGAAGAGCCTCTATGATGGCTCTCTTGCTCATTTGTCCGTCACATCTTCTGGATAAAGCCACAAGATGCTGCGATCGAGTCTCTTAAACCCCAAGCCCAGCGCAGCATCCTCTGTCTACCATTTGCTTACTGCGGCATTGCACAGCTGATAGTGCTACTTGGAGGCGACATTATGGATGCATCTCAAAGTTGGAAACACGAGAAAGATGGACATAGTATAATGATATACACCAACATCAGTCCATGTTATTACAGACCAACATTTGAGTACATTGCATGTGAGAAAAGAAAAACCTTTATGTTTTCTATGCCACGTAGGCAAAATAAACTTGGATATCTTGTTTGGTTTGAACCACTTATTCCCAAGTACCTATTTTGAGTAGAAAATAGCGGGAAACTATGCAGGGGACACCTTTTTCCTTGGACAAGCCACGTCCTTAACCAGCTTAATTCTTGTTAAATGAAATGCCCTTCTGAATGCTCGCTGTTAACTCTTTCTTTGCCTTTCCCAACCATCTCTACAGGTTAACAAACAAAGGCCGAAATTAGAAAACTTCATCTTCCTCTGATGTAATCAAAGCAGACCTAAAAAATTTCAAGAATATTAAAACTCTAGACCTTTTGCACTCCTTCAGCAGACCAAGGAAAGAACCTCATCAGCCTCAGTATGACCGAGGCGATTTTGGATGCAAAGAATGGACGCTCTTTCCACTGAAAAAATGGGGACAACAATAAAGAAAATCATCGGTCATTTCAGTGTGAATTAAGAAGAAAAAAGATTGGATCTCAATAAGTTTTTTCAAGGCACCAAACCTGAGAAACAACAAATGCACACTTCGACAATGCCAGCGTTGCCCTTCAACCCACGCAGGCATGCATTGGCAAACTTCACAACAGCATAAGCCTGCCTGCATATTTCATTTTCACATTATTTGAGCATATGAAAAGAGTCCAGTCCGCATAGCAAATAGCCATCAGATTTCCTATTCATGAAAGAGATCAGACTACATCTTGAGGGCCAAAAAGAGGACGACCATAGAGAGAGTTGCAGAGCTAGCTTCAGCTTTAGCCTGAAAGTTGTCAAAGCACAGACATACACAATTCTGTTGGCTTCCCGACATAATGTAAGGAAGCAGGGAGGTGAAGGCTAATACGTCATGTCATAATTTCTCTGAGGAAATAGATGCAGAAAATTTTAGTTTCAAGTGGACATCAACAATCACTTTCAAGATCTTTACCAAAAAAAAAAAAAAAAAAAAAAAACAATCACTTTCAAGAAAATCTGATATACTTAACAATGGTGTCACAGCATGGACTACTCCACTTATCATTAAAATGCAAGTGATTCTCTTAGCTGTAACAACAAAAGATGTATGGTAATCTGTCCACAACCGCTTGCTTCTACCCATAGCCCGAGACAAGTAGTCACCTTCTACATATTTTCACAAGCGAGGTGTCCTACTAATTCAGAAAAAGATCTTTCTTAAGACTTTTCTTGGGTAGTGGTAGTGGATAGGGTTTCCAAGTTGCCGTTAAATTCCTTGACCCCTGCAGGTAGAAATAATAACAAGCTCTCTTTTGTTCATTTCAGTGCAGAAACAACGCCATAAAGTTGACTTGCAAAAGATATATGCCTACATGGACCTAAGATGTGATCCTCGCGAAAATCTCATCATTCTCATGAGGAAGTTCTCAGTAGAGCACATCTTCAAAAATGCTTGTGAATTTAAAGAATTTAGAGACTCTAACATGATTAAGCATGTCAGTATTCTCCTTAAGCGGCCTCAACACTACGAAGCTTGTCAAAACCCATTTCAATAATAGCATCACTAGAACAGCTAGAGCACTATTTTACGACCTGGAAATCCAAAACTAAAGAAACTGACCAGAACGGTGATATAAATGGATAAATCCATAGAAAATGGAAACTTATTTACTTCAACAGTACCATCCCACCAATTTGGATGTGAGATGTTACTGTCAGGTGATTAATTTCTTGAGGAGTGAAAGAACAAGGTGGTTTAACCTATAGATTGTGAATGCCAACCGACATTTGTCATGTTATAGAAAACTGCAACGTCTAACAACATCCTTGTCGGACATATAAGTTCTTATTAGGAAGAATGCGCCACAAACCTGAGATTAAAGAGGTAAAGAGTAAAGTTGTCGCTTTTACAGGACCCCCAACAAATGGAACATCGATTTCTCCAGGATCGAGACCCAATACTTCTGCCTGCAAGGAACGTAATAGATCAGAAATCCGATGAGATACTTCGGCACACATCGAGGATATCCAGGGAAAGGAAAACAGTCATAGGCTTTCATGGCATTGTCCTGAAACTGGTTTGTTGCATAGTTTTGGTGCCTAAGCATTAGTACCAACTATCTATGACCATAAACGACCTCGTGATCATGAGAAGAGAACCAACAACACTCCCTAATACATACCAGCAGTTACATGATTATTTCAGCCAAAACAATCCAATATACGGGGCTTCCGGACTCTATTGCTAGGCTTGCAGATAGCCTGATTTTATTAACTCAGCTTCTACATAGTGCACATGATCCATACAAGATGCCCTTGGAGCAAGTTATTGACTGCAGTTATGCATAATATGACGTTGGAGACGACCGAGCATGCTAAAAAAGGTAAAATACGCTTTTGTAGATTAGGAGAGGCAGAATCTTAATGCTGAACAGCCGGACGAGAGGATAAAAAGAAAACATGCACACTTGGAAAAGTCATACTCTCACAGAACCGTCCACAGTCTAGACTCATAACTTCCCTCCCAATTACACAATACTCTTTGCAAAGGCCTTTGTTTTTTCCAGCGCTGGACATGTAACATTTGAATATGTTTTTGTGCAACAAGCCATTTTTACCTCTCCGATAAATTGAGACCCAACATGGCCACCATGCATATAGGATGGGGAAGCATACATGTCCCACGAGTGATGTTTCTCGAGCACTTGTTAATTAATCATTTTACAAGTGAAATGCATAAGGATTTAAGTGCAACGGTTTTTATTTTTATTTTTCTTTTGTCTATCTCGAGTTGATTTATTTGCCTATAGAACCACATAAAAACGCAAAATTTGCGAACTATGTTAGCCAAAAAAAAAAAAGAGGAGTTTCTAGCGTAGTTATTTTAAACTGTTGATTGGTCCTCGCAGCACACAGTTCATCATTCAGCGCGCGGTCCATGAAAGACAAGTAATATGCGCTGCATCGCACCCCTGTGGGACAGGTATGCTTCCCCATCCTAGTTGTCCCACGCCACCTTCATCTCAAAACTAACATCTGCTGAAGAAATTTACTGGGGAAAAAAAAAAACAGAGAGTATGAGACCCATACAGGTTTTTCATAAGGGTCATTGTGTGTAGATGATTCGTATTTACAGCAACATTTTCAATTTTCCAATGGGATTCAATGTGGAGTCAATTCACTCTCTGATTTTAGGGTACTTAAATTATTACTTCAATGTAAACCATCACTATGTGCTCTTTCGGACGCTAAATGCAAACCTTGTCCTTGATGTGTCATAAAATCTGGAAATTGGTAAGTGCAGTACTCCGCATTATTGTTTCATCGAATGTGTGACAGATGACAAATTGGAAATAATTTTAGTCTTTCATTGGCAAAACCACAAACACTAAAACATGCCATAGCGGCTAAGGCACCCGACATCATAGATATTGGTAACGAGTACTTGTTAAGCCATACAAAATAATCCATACTTCATACATTCAATGACCCTCGAGAGAGAACCTGATGTGAGGATGATTTGAAGTGAAAAGTTGTTCGCATATAATTTTTTTTTTTTAGTGTGAAATCGCTAGTATTTCATCATAGTGGGAAGAAAAATATTCACTTCCAACAACGGGGAAGTGAGGCTTGTGAGCACCGGCAAGTAAAAATAAGATATGCAGTCACGCTAGGCACCCCACTAGGGGACTACTGGGGAGGCCTCACTGATGGAAACACCCCTTGATTACCGCCATTCCTTGATTACCACCTACAGCCTACATAGGCGGGGGCAGAGATAATTGAAATGAATAAAGCATAACGACTTCATGCATCACGATAATTCAATTTGAGAAAACAAACATCATCTTAACATCATCGACAATTATAATAGATGGCTCAAGAAGTGACATGAGGACACCTGGATTAGTTCATGTCGGTGGTGAACGGGTGTTGCAAATTTGGCTTTTATTCCACGGGTAGGGCTTCAAAACTCTGAATACTCGCTGCCAACTCTTCCTTGGCCTTTATTCCAAGCTAGCTCTGCAGGGCTAGCAAATAAAAAGCCGATATAAAAACTTCTGTTTTTCTTCATTGTAATCGAAAGGAACCTGAGGATTTCAACAAGGCCACAATTACCCACCTTTCATACTAGTCCATCGAAAGTCGCAGTCGCTTTGCTGGCTGAATGGTGTGCTCTGCAGGTTTTGGTGGCGTCCAATCTGTCTCCAACTTGGTGGATGCCAACACATCGGGCAACTTTTCCAAGGACATGCAATATCTGATCCCCACATTCTTCAGAATTTTCAACTCTGTCAAGTCTTCGACAGCTCTCAACTTTGCACAATGTTTTCCCTCCAGACGCAGAAGATTTTTTAACTTCGACAGGTTAGGCAATTGTTTGATCACATCACACATGGCAATGTGCAGAGACATCAGTAATTCCAATTCCCCCAAACCTGGAATCTCCACCAGTGCGGGGAAGTCATTGAGCCGTAACTCTTGTAGCCTTTTCAAGTGCGATAGATGGGGCAAGTGTGCTGTCAGACATTTGCTGATAGAGAGAATCGACAAGCTTTGGAAGTTAAAATTATCTGGCAATTGCGGGATAGAGTCAGGTTTCAAAGTTGATAAACTAAGTGGAAGCCGATTGATGGATTGCACGTCCACCCAAGGCGAGGTAACGTCTGCCGGAACCCAAAATGTCATATGAAGTTTACGCACTTCGAGATGATGTAAACCAACTAGGTTGGAGAGATCAGGAAGAACAGGGAATTCAGCAGCTGCAACCACTAGGCATTTCAAACTTGAGGGAAGCATTGGCAATGGGGAAAGCCGCCAGTTGGCAATTTTAAGGGTTTGAAGACTAGAGAAACCATTGATCATTCTCGGCACTATAGAGATTGGGATCCCATCTAAGTCCAAGATCCTTAGATGGGTTAGGCTCCACATTTTTCGTGGGATTTCATCCATGAGATGCGGACAAAATGAGGCATCGAGCTCTTCCAGTGTCTCCACCCCTCCAAGAGTACAAGGTATCGTGTGTATCTCTGTGTATGCCACCTTTAAGACTTTTAATCTTTTCAGATTTCCAATGAAATCAGGGAGAAGGGAGATCCCTGAGGATTTTAAATTCAACTCGACTAATAATTCCATTTGTCCAATAAATTCCGGAAGCTTATGCAGATTCTTGCATCTAGAAAAAGACAAATGCGTGATACTTGTTAACCTCCCAATGGAATCAAGGAGAATGCAAATCCCACGGAGATTTAAATCCAACTTTATCTCTAATTTTGGTTCCCCAACAAAGGACTCAAGCATAAGTGCATTTCCAGAATCAAAAAAAGATAAATGCATGAAATTCATTAATATTTCAATGGAATCGGGAGAACAAATAACCCTGAAAATGTTAAATCCAATTTGACCAATGATTCTAATTCCCTAATAGAGTTTGGAAGCTCAAGGAGATTAGTGCATTTAGGTAAAAGCAAATGCTTGAGATTCTTTAACCTTCCTATGGAATCTGGGAGAATGAAGATCCCTGAGCTGTCTAAATCTAACTCGACAAATGATTTTAGTTCTCCTATAGAATCCGGAAGCTCATATAGATTCTTGCATTTAGCTAAAAGCAAATATTTGAGATTTTTTAACTTTCCAATGGAATAAGGGAGAATGGAGATCCCTGAAAATGTTAAATCCAACTTGACCAATGATTTCAATTCCCCGATAAAGTTCGGAAGCTCAAGGAGATTATTGCATTCATATAAAAGCAAATGCTTGAGATTCTTTAACCTTCCTATGGAATCAGGGAGGATGAAGATCCTCGAGCTGTATAAATTCAACTCGACCAATGATTTTAATTCTCCTATAGAGTCCGGAAGCTCATATAGATTCTTGCATTTAACTAAAAACAAATGCTTGAGATTCTTTAACCTTCCAATGGAATAAGGGAGAATGGAGATCCCTGAATCATGTAAAACCAACTTAATCAATGATTTTAGTTCTCCAATAGAGTCCGGAAGCTCAAGTAAATCCTCGCGAAAAGATAAAACCAAATCCGTGAGATTCAACTCTCTAATAGAGTGAGGAACTTGGTTGATTTCAAATTGAATTTCAAACTTCATCAAAGATTTTAGATTGCCTAGTGTCTCGGGAAGCTTGATCGGATGGTTGAAACGAGGCAAGATAATCTCCGATAAGCATTCTAGAGAACCGATTTCTTCGGGCAAACCTTGGAGGGAACATCATCCCTCGATATTCAAAGTACTTAGCAATTTTAGCTTACCAATTGAGCGATCAATTGTAGACAATGCCCAACACCAACGAAGAAATAATTTCTTTAACTTGCCAAACTCAGAAAAATCAGATGTCTTGATTAACTGAGAGCAGCCTGAAAAATTTAGAACTTTCAACTTTTTTGCCATCTAAATTGCAAAAAAAAAAAAAAAAATAGAGGCCAATTTCATGCCAATGAAAAGTATGAGAATGCAATAACATACAACTAGCTGGTTGATAGAATTTGAAGTGAACATAAGCGAGGTGTCAGTATCTCGATTTGCCTCCATCCACCCCAATCGTGGGTGATTTTGCCCCATGAAAGGTTAAGCACAACCAAATTCACCGGGTGAAGATTCATCGCTGAAAAATCCATTGGGCAATGATGCCAAGAAAGCCATTTCAAATTACGAAGAAGATTTTCAAAGTTGCCAATGAAATTCAGTCTTTCCCCTCCAAGGAACTTCAGCATTGGCAAACAGGCTAATTCTTTAGGTGTCAAGTTATGACTAACACTTAGATTCAATGCTTGTACGGCTCGCTTCTCCTGCCAGCAGTAGTAGAGAATAAAGATGAGCATGCAACGTAGGAAGTAAAAAACCAATGCAAGTAGTCAACAATATCAATTGTTCTTCTTTGACCCCAAACTAATTAAATCAAATGTATTTTGTAATAAAAAAATCACTGCTACTCTCAACTTGAAAATAAGACAAACCAAGCATGTTTAAAATGTCCATTCATAGAATAAACACATTTTCAAGGAAACAAAGGACTCATGTTCGTTCTAGCTGAAACAAGAAATGAAAAATTCCAACTAATCAAATGGTGCGTTAGCTTTCTCTCATTTCACATCGGTAAGGCATAAAAGTATATACTTTTGTTGTTTAAGAGTTGCCTTCTATTTTCTCTTTATGTTAGAAAACAAAGTAGGCCATCAACCTATATTCTCATTTTAAAGCACTTGACCAAAGATTTTTCTGAATTGATCATATCTTCTACTTGTAATAACTTTCACCTCGTTGCTTCTTAGTATGCTTAGAGTATCCTCATCAATCCGTACCCAACAGTGCGCTTCAGCATTTTCAAAATTCTCTTGCTTGACAATGTACCTTCCTAGATCTCAAACTTCATCATGCATCCAGAATTTATTATCATCCTCTTCAATCTTTATCAAAGACATGAGGAGAAGAACATCAATAGCGCTGCATGGAGAATAGTCACTACTACGCCACATGTAGTTAGCATAAGTCTTATCCTCCCCGATGCAAAAACATGCTATGTCTAGGAATATGGCTTTTCTATGTCATCCAATTTGTTGATACTTATCATCGGTGTTTGTTAGACGTCCTTATATGGGGTACGCTTTAATTCCTCCAATCTCTCCTCCCACTCGGATCTAACCGTGTTGGCGAAAAGAGAACCCACGACTTCCAAAGTCAAAGGAAGCTTTCCTATGCTTGAAACGATTTCTTCTGAGAATTTGTAGCAATCTTTTGGAGGAGTACTGCTTCTAAAAGCATGCTTGCTGAAAAGCTGAATTGCTTGACCAAAAGGCATCTGCTTTACCGAGTAGTCTGTGTAATTACTATGTCGCGCTCGGTTGTCTTTATTTCGTATTGTCCTTAGGTCCCTGAGTGTGACAATGATCCTACTTCCACAACCAAACCAATCTCAGCTCCATGCGAGGTTCTCAAGTTGCTTCTTCTCATCCACATTATCGACAGCAACTAGAACTTTCTTCTTGCCAAGTCCTTTTGCTATGCGATCAATCCCGTCGTTGGTATCATAGATTTCTTGAGCAGAGTTCGACCCCAGTGTTTCAGATAATAGTTTCTTTGGCATGTCTAAAAGACAATGACTCTGGACATCTGCAAGGAAACTACTGCAATGGAATTTAGACCGGAATTGATTGAAGATAACACTAGCGAGAGTTGATTTACCAATACCACCTATCCCATGGATTATGACGAAACGTATATGGTCATCAGAGCCAACATCCAACAATTCCTCTATATGTTCTAGATCATCCGTTTCAACAAGATGGTCGGGAAGAGGTCTGTTCTTCCCCTTCAGCTTAAGTAGAACCTCTCGAACAATCAATTTTATAAGTTCCCCCCTGCCAGAGACAGCGACAGTGGATGAATTCAAACTAAAAAAATAATGACAACGTACTATATCAAGACCGATTTACAAACGGCGGCAATCATTCAAATAACAAATTTAATTCATTTAAGCATAACAATCTCATTAAAAACTGCAATGGTTCTCTCGACATGTAGAGTTCTCTCTACCCTTTGGTAGCTTCTTCTCCATTAAAACCCTTCTGTCATATGTTTCCTCCATAGCCATGGTTCCTTCACTCACAAGCTCCATAGTTCAGCTCTCCTGTGACCATCTCCCCATCGTTTTCCTTGTCCAAGTTCTTCACTATCTCCCTATTCCGCCACCCATTTTGCCTTGATTCCTCCACAATCCCATCTTCACCATGCATTGCCTCAATTATGTTCTGCATGTGCTTCATTGACGACCCAATTCTCTCGATCCATCTTCTACTCTGGTTCCATCTAGTCAATTCCCATCTTCATCGCCGGCCATCTACATCGCTACTTTTTTTGACTAATTCCTCTTCGCAACCCTCTTCGGAAACCTTCCCAATTCCCAGTGTAATAGTATGGACCTTGAGACTGATGCAAGACTCGCAGCTCTCTGCAAAAGAATGGGTAGATTATGGGATAATCAGGAAATCAAAGACTGGGCAGATGTTATTCCATAAGACAAATTAGCTGAATGCCAACAAACCTTAGTCGGTAAACTCCATCTAAACCCTTCAATTAACTTTCTGGCATTCCAATCTACTATGAAACGTGTGTGGCGTACAAACCATGTTGACATATTTCAGAGGGATGCTGGATTGTTTGTGTTCAAGTTTAACTCTGAAGCTGACAAACAACGGATTATGGATAATAACCCTTGGCTTTTTTCAAACCACCTCCTAATTCTACAGCCATGGATTCCTAATACTCCTCTCCATTGTTATGATTTTACTACATGTGCGTATTGGATCCAAATTTTCGGCTTACCTTTATAAAGATGTACTGAATCTCTGTTGCGTAGAGCTGTGCAGCATGTGGGTAAGGTCTTGGAGGTCAGTAGTGCTGCTCAAGAAGCCACTTCCACTCGCGCTTGGCGAGTTAGGGTTGCCCTTCCTCTGCATGAACCCTTAAAGCCTAGAAAACTGATAAGAATTGAAGGTAAACCCTTTTGGTTAGATTTCATATACGAGCGTCTATCCCATTTCTGTTATTCCTGTGGAATTATCGGACATTATGCTTCGTATTGCACTCTAATTCCTTATGATGATGCCAAACTGGAAGGCCGTGACAATCTCTATTTTGGTCAATGGCTTCGGGCGAAAGTTAAGGAAGCTAGTCCTTTCTGGCAAGCTTTCTATGACACTTCGATCAATATAGATACTGAGATTGACACTATACTTGAAACTCCTTCAACGACCCCTCTAATGCTGCCTGCCATTCCCAAGAATATAGATCCGCAGGCTCCAGTAATGGAGGATAGTTCAGATTAGCAATGTCACTTCGACCTGACTGATTCTCAGGGAGGTTCACGAAAGAAGTCCCTTCAGCAAGAAGCTGCAATGTACAAAATGAAATCCCCTATTTTAGCTGGACCTCTTATTATCAATAATATAGATGCTGAATCCTCCAAACTTGAGAAACTAAAAAGCCCTAGGAAAGTTACCAAAGGAAGTCCGCAAAAGAAGCTGAAGAGATATGCACCTTATGACTCGTTTGCTCTTGGATCAATAGCACTGGATGATAATCAATTACTGGATACCCCTATCCTTGAGGTTGAAGGGGTAGGTAACTGGGCGATGGTGGCTTGCCCTAAAAAGCCACCACAAGATAAATGAAGATCATTAGTTAGAATTGCCAGAGGCTAGGCAACCCTCATGACAGTTTAAGCTCTAAAGGACCTTGTCGTCCATGATCGGCCCGATCTCATTTTTTTGATGGAATCTAAAAATCAAGACTCTGTTTTAGATAGAATGCAAAGGAAATTACATTACCAGCATCATTTTTTGGTAAGCCCCTCAGGCCTTGCTGGAGGTTTGGCTGTCTTTTGGAATGATCCTCTCTCCGTTTCTGTTGAGAACTTCTTAGCCAATTATATCGACTTGACTTGTACCGCTAGTCAAGGTGGCACTTCTATGAGACTCACTTGTATCCATGCGCCTACATCTTTCCATCAAAGACAACAGTTATGGACAGTTATCAAAGCGATCAGCAGATCAAATATAATGCCGTGGGTATGCATAGGAGATTTCAACGAGATCCTAAACCACTGGGAAAAGGTGGGTAAAAGGTTTGCTCACTCTTATAGGATGCGCTCATTCCGGGACTTCGTAAACTATTGCTCACTCTTGGAGATTGATAGCAAAGGGTGTGCCTATACACGGTTAACAACGGGGAAGGTGAGGATTTAGTAAAGGAAAAGTTGGATAGGGCTCGTGCAATATGGAATGGAGATTAAAATACCCCGCAGCTGAAGTTTTCGCCTTACTTGCCATAGGCTTTGACCATAGTCCGCTGCTGTTATCACTACAGCCTCCTGCCACGAGACAAAGAAAGGCCTTTACCTTTGAAGCCTTCTGGGCTAATCATTCTAAGTGTCGTCAAGTCATAGCTGATGCCTGGACATCTCTATCTCTTGGTAATGCTTTTATCTCCCGTAAGCTTTTGCTAACTACCACAGCGCTTCAAAGATGGAGCCGTCATAAATTTAGCAACGGCCAGCTTAGCATTAACCTGTTGAAACAGCAACTTCAAGATCAAATCAACCAGCCAGCAGGCCATTTTGATAAACAACAGATTAATCAAATGCAAGCCGAGATTCATCAAGTTTGGCAACAAGAGGAGCAATATTGGGCTATGAGATCGCGGGTTCATTGGCTGCGTTTAGGAGATAAAAATACCAGGTTTTTTCATGCCACTACAATTCAGAGACGGCAAAAAAATCATATCAGCATGCTGCAAGATGTAAATAACCTCTGGATTCATGAACCTTCGCTTCTGAAAATCATGATGATCGACTTCTTCCAAAACTTATACACATCAATTGGTCCTAGGAACTTTGGCCTTATTCTATCACAATGCCCCCAAACAATTACTGCTGAAATGAACCTCGATTTAACAGCGAAGGTAACCACGGAAGAAATTAAACAAGCTGCCTTTCAACTAGAAGCTACTAAGGCCCCCGAACCCGATGGTTTCAATGGCCTGTTCTATCATCATCACTAGGATATCTTGGAAGCTGATTTAGTCACTACCGTGAAAGCTTTCTTCTCAACCGGACTACTACCACCAGCTTTAAATAAAACCATTATCATCCTAATCCCTAAAGTTAATCAGGCAGAGAGGTTAGATCAATATAGATCGATTAGTCTATGCAACTTTCTTTATAAAATTATCTCCAAGATTTTGGCTAACCGTCTCAAACACTAGCTCCCTAACCTCATTTCCCAAGAACATAATGCTTTCATCGCTGGAAGACAAATCCAAGACAATATTTTGATCGTGCAAGAGGTCTTACATCGGTTGAGAATAAGGGAGCGAAAAGAAAAAAATTTCAATGGATCTTAAAGTTGGATAAGCTCAAGGCATATGATCGGGTTAAGTGGGATTTTCTGGATGAGTATCTTCATCACACCGGGGTTTGATCCTAGATGGATACAATGGATAATGCAGTGTGTCACCACAGTTTCCATTAGTATCAAGCTCAATGGTGATACTCTCCCTTACTTTCAGCCATCCAGGAGCCTATGGCAAGGTGACCCACTTTCTCCTTACCTATTTATCCTGCTGGCTAATCTTCTCTCTACACTAATTACACAAGCAGTAGACATGGGGAATCTTACAGGTATTAGACTAAACAAATGGTGTCCCACTCTATCTCACCTAGTTTTTGCTGACGATGCCATCTTTTTCCTTGATGGCAAGCTGATTGAATGTCAAAATCTTTTCAATATTCTACAGCAATATTGTCTAGCCTCTGGTCAAGCTATAAACAGGAATAAGTCAGGTCTTTTCCTTAGTAAAAACTGCCCACTGAGCTTACAAGAGAATATGTCTATGGAATTGAGAGTTCCTTTAATGCAGAAAACTTGGAAATATTTAGGGATACCATCTGATTGGGGAGCTTCCAAAAAAGATATGTTCTCATGGATCGCGGCTCGAGTCAATGCAAAGCTAGCAGGATGGAAAGAAAACCTTATTTCCAAAAGGGGTAAGGAAATTCTATTGAAGACAGTGGTGCAAGCCCTCCCCCAGTATGCAATGTCCATATTTAAACTACCTATTTCTATCTGTAAAGCTATTGAACAACGGATAACAAGCTTTTGGTGGCAGAATAGCAGGACAAAATATGGGATATATTGGAAAAGCTGGGAAGTTTTGAAAGAATGCAAACATAGCAGAGGTATGGGATTCAGTGATCTAGTTACCTTTAACAGAGCCCTCTTGGGCAAACAGGCGTGGAGACTTTCTCAGCACACCCCTTCCCTATGGACTTCTCTTTTTAAGTGCTTATATTACCATTCCAAGGATTTTTGGCATGCCGATAAGGGACAGCGACCTTCCTGGGGTTGGCAGAGTATACTCCTAGGAAGAGAATCCATCAAAGAACATATGAAGTGGCAAGTGGGTAATGGAAAAACAATTAGAGTCAGACAAGACAGATGGCTGAACAAAGGGATCTTTGCGGGACCAACACCTAGCTATGAACCCAAGAAAGTTGCTGGTTTCATCTCTTCATCACTGCCCAATTGGGATATTCCAAGACTAGCATTATGCTTTGATACACAGACGATTCAAGAAATTACAGCTATTCCACTAAACCAGATTCTAACCCAGAGCAACTGCTCTAAAATGGATCGCATAACGGGAAATATTCTGTTAAGAGTGGCTATTATCATATCAGACAATCAGAGACCAAACCAAACACTAATAGGGCCTCTTCATCCTACACCACTCCTCCTTGTCTTTGGCAACAAATTTGGAAAATAAACATAGCTCCAAAAATTAGAATATTCCTATGGTCTATATGTCACAATGCATTATTCACAAAGGAGAACCTTTTCAAAAGACATGTCATAGATGACCCAATCTGTCTCCTCCGCACATCTTGAGTCCCAGAGTCTATGGAACACTTATTCTTCGCTTGCCCTACATCTCAACAGGTTTGGGCTCATCCTGATATAAACATTTCGGTTTATGCATATCGTACACACCGTATGGATGCATGGTTGGCTGATCTAGTTCAGAGTACAGCATATTTACCTCGGCTGGAGACAATTGCATCCACTCTCTGGCAGCTGTGGAAGGCATGGAACCTTTATCTTTTTCAACGTAAGCATTTGAGCCCTCAGAATATTGTCGATTCCGCACTCACATCAGCAAGGTTGTATCTCTCCTCTGCACCGGGGCCTCTGAATCCATGAATACCCGCCCCGAATCCTTATACATGCTGGATTCCCCCCGCTCCTGGCTTTGTGAAAGTAAATATGGATGGGGCCTTTCCATCTGGCCCCCTCAAGGGTTCGATCGCTTATCTTTGCCGTGATCACAATGTTTCCTTACTCGACGGCAGCTCCCAACTTGTCGCTGCCTCCTCCACCCTTCAAATAGAAACACATGCTCTCTTATTCACTCTCAACTCTCTGATAGGGAAGGGAATGGCTACTACTAACCTGATCCTTGAATCGGACAGCTTGGAGCTTGTAGAGGCCGTGAATGTCGATTGCTGATCGAGGATGCCATTGCTCTGTTTCGTCGATGCCCTAATTTGCGACTTCTTCACTACAGGCGTGAATCCAACTTGCTGGCTAACTAGGCTGCCAAGGCTCAAGGCTGTGGAGTTCTAGGCTCCAATTGGGCTTCTCTTCCACCCCTCCCCCCCCTTTTTAATCTTCTGTGTAATGATGCCCTCTCTAAGGGTTGTAATCTTTTCTACTCTTGAATGTTAAGTTATGTTTCCGACCAAAAAAAAAAGCATAACAATCTCATGTTACAATGTAATTGTAAAGGGCTCGAATTAGCTGCTTTCACTGCCAGATTCCCATTGATTGGATTTAAACACTAACTGCTACCCCAATTCTCATAGATTGGGAGTAAACACTAACACTCAGTTTCAACGCAGTGATTTAAGAGGAAGGGGAAATAAGATGGATACGACGACGAGAGAGTTAACAAAATAAAGGAATAATTGGGTGGTAACGTTGTTTGTATGCTTACAAAGAAAAGAATGCAAATAGAGGAAATTAGGTCATTTCATGTTTAATGGAGGAAGGGAAAAGAATGAATAGGAATCTAAAATATTTTTATGACTATTTTGTCCTACTACTTATTCATAGACTAAATAAATGAAAAATAAAAACTTTAGTAACTTGGCCTTTAGCTCGTTAAAGATTCAATATCAGCATCAATTAATTCATGTTATAGAATACATACAGACTTACATACATATATAGTGCGATAGAAAGTTCACTTTAGGCCGTGTCTCCAAGTCACCTACCTCTCTCTCTCTCTCTCTCTCTCTCTCTCTCTCAATGTCATTGAGATCTAGGAGACACCATCAAGATAAACCGTTAATCTGGCCATGACTGTTCACATCTCAGCGAGATACATAGATAAAAATGTCTTAATACGTTGTCAATAAACTTCCCCCATTTTCAGATTTGTTATGAAGAAAGTGAGGGCGTGATGCAAGATTGCTGCTTCTAGTACCCATCTATGTACTAGTTATTATCTTGAGATTTAACAAGGCTTTAATCACTATTACGCTATTTGGTTTGTAACTATAAATCTTCTACACTATTTGGTTTCATGAATAACATGTTATAGAGGAGCAATATTACCAGAATTTGTTATAGAGGAGCAATATTATCATAATTTCCAAAATACTCCTACATTGAAATTATAAAATACGTAATGTAATAACACTATTACTGCGACTAAATATGATGCAAAATTTTTGCATTTTTTTCCTCTGCTCTTTTTTTGCAAAAAGCACCGTTGAAACGCTAGCACCGGATCCGGATGCTTGCTTATCTACGTAAAATTGATAAACCGTTCTTTGTTGAAAACTTATATTCATCAAATAAGTTATAGTTGCTTTTAATGCGCAGGCAATATTTTAGACTGATCAAACACATAATTAGTTCGTATGCTAGTAGGACAAATTCAGTCTGTTTGATCATCACTGAAATAGCGTTAATTTCTGTCTTTTTGTTGTTTCTACTTTACCTTTTTTTCTAAAATGTTGAAATATATTTATTTCGCTATTTATATATATTATTTATTTATTTATTTATTTTTATTTTTTAAGTTTTTGACAAACGAACAGGATGCTAACTTGGCATTTAACTGTCCTTGACAATGATTTCCACATTAGCGTTAAATTTTTTCAACTATCGTATCAATTATAGGGAGAAATTATAGTTACTAGAAGATAAAAAAATTTGGCCGGACTAGAAGATAAATTAAATATAAGATATTTTCAAATTGATAAGAAAAAAAAAATGCGTCCCTTTCAGATTATATTAAAATTAATAGCTGGAATAAGTTGTGGAAACTTACTCTTCCCCTTTCCGCTCCCAACCTGCTCTAGTTGCAACCTCACGAAGAGCAGCTTTCCACAGCGTCACCTCATCGGGACCATACTTCTTCTCATACTCAGACAGAGCATTACTGTACAATTCGGTTCTAAGCTTGACATCATCCGGTTTCATATCGAAGAAAAGGGGAAGGATCTCCTTCTTCCCGTCCGACTTTAAAGTACAATCTACCATATGGGCAACCTCACGGAGGCATCACACACTGAAAGCGAAGCCCTTACAGAAAATAGGGATATAAATTTGAGTGTTGTCAAGTGCTCGCAAAAGGTTCCCACCAATCTTCTGACCAACTCGGAGCTCTCCGTTGTCTCTGAAGACACGGATTCCTTTCTCGACCATGTCATGATAGAGGCAACTAGTAAAGTTGTCCCGAGTATCCGGTCCCCTAAAACTCAGTAACACCTCGAACTCCATTTTTGAAGTGTCAGTGAATGTTGCCATTGCACAACACCTCGA
The DNA here is from genome assembly GCA_014182385.1 of Eucalyptus viminalis. NCBI lineage: Eukaryota > Viridiplantae > Streptophyta > Magnoliopsida > Myrtales > Myrtaceae > Eucalyptus > Eucalyptus viminalis. Next base: position 23,928,656 of record CM024533.1, read on the forward strand.
ACTCCATTCTTGAAGTGTCAGTGGATGTTGCCATTGCACGAAGCGGTCGAGACTTGAGTCAGAATCAAGCTGAATGAAAATTGTCAATGGGCTTGCTTGAGGCGAGACATCAATCGAGCGCAATTTAGAAACAAAAAATGAAGAGAAAAATAAAACAGGTGGTGGGTTAGGTTGGTCACTGAATCACAGCCATCAATTGGCAATGGCATTCGACCAAGAAATCGAAAACGATGCCGATATAAAGAAAGACTACCTCGTGCGTTGATTGACGGCTGACCGAGATGAGACAACGACCGAGTAGAGCTAGCAAAGAGGAAGGTCGAAGGCCATCACTAGAGAAGAGAGAGAGAGAGAGCCTAGATTTGAGGGCGAGAACAAGAAAGTAGAGAAGTGGGTGTTGGCCGTCGAAACGGCATCCCAGGATCAACATAGTTAAAAACTTGAACATATTGAAGGAGAATATAAAGATTTGCGTACCTAATCTGGAATCCGTCGTTCTTTATGCGGAGTGATGGCGATCTAATGCTCAGGTTCTTCTCCTCTCTCGTCCTTGGATCTTGCCTTGATGAGACTGCCTCTTACAACTTGCCTTATATGAGGTGAAAGTGGGAAAAAGTGCCAAAAAAGTCATAAACCTTTTGCATTTATGCTGATTTAGTCCTAAACCTTTTTTTGGTGCCGATTCAATCCTAAACCTTTTTAAGTTGTGCCAATTCAGTCATTTCCAGCCAATTTTGGCCGGATTTTGTTGACTGGACGCACGGATGGCTAACGTGGCTTGATCGGCGGCGCGTGGACAACTTTTAATAATTTTTTAATTTTTTTTAATTTTTTTTCTTTTTATCTTTTTCCTCCAGCCGGTCGCCGAGGTCCGGCAACCGGCCAGAGGCAACCGCCGGCAAGGGCGAGGCTCGGGCGAGGCCGGTGAGGCTCGACCTCGCCGGATCCGGCGAGGGCGAGCCTCGCCCATGGCCGCCTCGCCAAATCAGGCCATGGGCGAGGCTCGACCTCGCCGAATCTGGCGAGGTTGAGCCTTGCCGACCCTCGCCCGAGCCTCGCCTATGGCTGGCAAGGCTCGACTTCGCCAGATCCGGCAAGGGCAAGCCTCGTCCATGGCCGCCTTACCAGATCAGGCCATGGGCGAGCCTCGCCCCCGTCGGATCTAGCGAGGTCAAGCCTCGCCGGCTAGAGGAAAAAGACAAAAATTAAAAATTAAAAAATTAAAAAATTATTAAAAGTTGTCCACGTCAGCGCCGATTAGGCTATGTCAATCAGCCGGCGTCAATCAGCAAAATCCGGCCAAAATTGGCTGGAAATGACCGAATTGGCACAAGGTTAGGACCGAATCGACACTAAAAAAGGTTTAGGGCTAATCGCACAAAAAAAGGTTTATGACTTTTTGGCACTTTTTCAAGTGAAAGTGTGTTCGTGGAAGTAGAGGAATAGAGGAGGGACCTTAATCTTATTTTATAGAGTTTTCAGCGAGACCCTCTTATCACGCGACGGGTCGGGACAAGCGAGGCCCATATTTGACTATTAAAAAATTATATCTTATCTTATTAGACCAACTTCATAAAACGATAAATTATAATTCTAATTAATGTAGCTCACATTAGGAATACTATTACATTGAGTCTTAAACTTTGTTTCTTTCCACTTTTCTACTGAACTTTACACTCATAAAAAAATAAAAAATAAATAAAAAAAAACCAAGGAACTTGCGCGTTGAAAAAGAAGATATCAAAACTTCGTTCCATGGAATTGGCTGAAAAACATAAGATCAAGAAGCGGACGGCAGCTTGCACGCGAAGTCGTTGAAAATTACCCGAAAACGACACATCAAAAAACCGAAGCTCCATTAAAAAACTCGCGTGTCGCCAGATAGAATACAATAAGATAAGGTCGGCTGAAATCCCAGCCAAGGATGTTGACCTTGGAACTCACAAACTTGATCAACGGACTGTATCCTAGCATCCAAGCAAAGTCTTGATTCATCAATGGGCCGAACCTTTTTCAGATCTTCTTCCTCCTACTGTTCTGGTATAAAAGCAAAAAGGCGACGATACCGATCGCCATTTACTACCGGCATGGTTAGAAACAGAGAGGAGATGGAGAAGTTCAATGGGAGAGTTTTCAAAGTGCACGGCACAATGCACTGAACCGGACCAGGTCGTGAGCAATGAAATTCACATGAAAGGAGACATGTCTCCAGCATCTAGAAAGAGACCCTCGAAACCTTTAAACAATGATTAATCAGCATTGCCGGCTGGGTTCATGTTCATCTGCATCAGCATTTTCGCAGGTGTTGTTTGGGGGAGGGAAGATCCAGCAAAGCCGGAGAGGCGTTTTCTGTAAGCACTACTTTTATATATCTGAGTTGTCCTCTTCTGCATGGGCGTGCTCTGTAGTTTTCACTGATGCCCAAATACGAGAAGAGAACAAAAGAAATACTTACGTTCATTTGTAGCAAAAGTTAAAAGCTGGAGTACGACATCAACCTTTCTTAAAAACGCCGAACAACTTTCACAGAAAGTGGGTGGGAAGGTACCTGTGCCTCTCCTAACAGTAAAAAAAAGAAAAGAACATTAAAGTATCCTTTCGCTCAAGCACGTAAAATTCCCTGGGCGTCAAACGAAAGGAAACCCGGACAAGAAGACGACTTGAAACCGGATCAAAGCTCCACACGAATCAGTGGGGAATGCTCAACATCAACCAAGGACAGCATAAGCGAACCCGAAACGCACGCCCGTGCAAATACACGAGAGGACAGGGCAAAAGGAAGGGATAAACAGGGGGTCGGCCGAGGGTCGCCCCGCACGCCTCCGAATCGGGGTCCCCGGGAAATCGACGCAACTCGACACAACTCAAAAAGATACCCACGAGACCTACCGGGGGAGAAGCACGCATCAGCGAGCGGCCGAGGTCCGATAGCGGTGGCTACCGGAGGAGGCCCTTCACTCATAACCTCACCCCTTTCTCTCTTCTCCCGAACCCCCCTTCCTCTGAATCCCCTTGGCTCGCTCTCCTCTCTCCCTTTAAAGTTGCCTAGCGCGCATGGCCTCCTGCGACGCCAGCTGCCCCTGCCGGCCTGACCCCGACCGGACCCTCCTGCGGTTGTGCTGTTCCCCCTCGTACCAGCGTCCCCGTCGCGTTGAGGGAAAGATGTGGCAGGGGCCGGGCCAAGGAAAAGAAAAAAAGGAAAAGGAAAAGGAAAAGAAGAGGGCCGGGCCCAAACAGGGGAATGGAAAAGGAAAAGAAAAGGGGCCGGGCAGGCCCAGCCCTACTCCGGGCCCACGACGTTTTTAAATTAACTTTTTAAATTTTTTTAAAAATAAAAATTCTTAAAATTTTAATAATTAATACTAGCAACGCAAATGTGTCTAATGTTCATACTTAATGCCATTTAATGAAAATTATTTTTGCTAGGGGTAAAAAATTATTTCATAATTGTCTATGCAATTAAAAAATAATTAAACTAATGGTCAAAGTTTAGATGTCAACATACGTAATGGGCATCGAAACTCTAACAATAATCCGTAAAGTGCCTGCAACAACATTTGTGCCTCCAAAACTCAATCGACAATGCTAGTCAACTCATCAATCACTATCGAAGCCGGTCTTCCAATTTCAGGGTAGATGAAGCTTCCAAGCACCTACAAAGTTTCGCAATAGTGAGTTACACCCTATGACGTCAGCAAGCTATGTTAGTTGGCCAAGTCGCAGGACATGTTAGCAGGAGGCTTCAGAAGCCCAATACCATTATTGACCGAACCGGCTCAATTCTTTTGACTGATTGATTCGAGGCTTTATAGATTGATTCATTGCTAATTCAAACTAGCCACAGCTTTTTCTAATGTGCCTTGTTCAAGTTTTACTTTCAACCTTTCAGTACACTACAAAGATTAGTCGCAAGTCTCACGGCCCATCCAAGCCATCCAAGATGGCTCTAATCATGTTTGTGTGTTAAGCCATGCTCCATGAACATTCTAGTAGGCTTTGACTGCATGGTTTTGAAGTAAACTTTCGGACTTGATTATACGAATCGAAAACGACAATATTTTGGTTTAGAAATTTAGGACTTTCGGTGATTTTTTATCTATAAAAAAGGGGAAAGTAGTGGAATATGAATTAGAGAGACTAACTCTCTCGAAAGTTGTTGAAATAGGGGTCTGAGTGTACATCAATTATGTATATTTCTTTAGCTGCACTTATGAACTACAACAAAAGCAATCAAATGCTCGCACAATATTACATTACTAAAAAAATAACCTGGTATCGAAAACCACCACGTAAATGTGCTCCCCTTTTACATCATTAGATGATTAAGAAAGAACTCTATTCATGATCTCACGTGCCTTGCACAATGCTTCCAATGGCTCAACCTTGGGCATTGTTAAACCTTCACCCTCCCTCATGTCAACTTCCTCTTCTCCAGTCCTCTTCCATTCAAAGCATTGAATGAGCGAAGCCAAAGTCAAGCCCACCATTTTATGAGCCAAATGTGCACCAGGGCATGCTCTCCTCCCCATCCCAAAAGGCAATATCAACCTATCCATTTGACCATCACCACTTTCAAACCTTTCCGGCTTGAAGGCCGTCGGATCGGGCCACTGTTCAGGGTCTCGGTGAATGGCCCAAGCATTGATCATTACGATTGTGTCACGGGCCACATCATAGCCTCCTATTGTGCAATCATCCGATGAGTAGTGGGGTATGAGAAGTGGGACAGGTGGATGTAAGCGAAGCGTCTCTGCAATAATGTTATGCAGGTAAGGTAGCTTTGCAAGATCCGATTCATCTACCAAGCGATCTTGGCCGATTTGGGAGCCTAGCTCTGCTCTTGCCTTTTCTAAGATGCTAGGATGGTTGAGCAAATTGACTAAGGCCCACTCCATTGTGATAGATGATGTATCGGTTCCAGCAATCAGTAATGTCTGTATTTTCATAATATTCACATTAGATTTAGGTCTTCTTTGAGGTTCACAATCAAGCATAGCTATATACTCCAGATCATGCCTATGTAACTCATATTTTACACGACTTTTATCCATCATCATTGATTCGGATATAAGTTTTTCAAACTATAGCTAGCCATATCTTTTTCAAAAAATTATAACGATGATATCAATACTTAATGATATAGATTGTGTAACAATAAGTTACACATGGTGTGTAATATATTAGATCCTAATTTTCAACATAAATTTGGTAAGTTCGCCATTAAAGCAATGGTTGAGAACCTGAGTAGGTCCTTAAAAGTTTCAAGAAGAAAAGACAGGTTGGAGATCCATTCAAGGGTGAAAGACCCTATTTTGTTTGGATTCCATATTCCCCTCCCACCAGGAAGAAAAGCTTGGTAGGGAGCTGTGGGTGTCAGAAGCCGGGTCTCCAAGGCACTGTATCGGGAGAGTCCAGGTAGCTCACCATCACTGCATGTCACATGGACAGGCACTGATAGACCTGGTAGGGACAGCTAGACTGCCTCTGAGTTTAAGGGGAGGTAGGAAGGGTTCCATGTAACCATGTACTTTCCTACTAAGGAACCTTAAGCTAGCCCTTGTCACCCACTCACAAGGTTAATCGCTACAATAAAGCAGGAAGTCTAGAAAGCTCGAGAATTGGATCAGTCAACCGTATATTTTATCTAAGCTCTAGATAAATCTCCACATAAATAAAGCCCCCATCGAAAACAATGATGACAGTGATTTTCCAACTTTTGATCCAAGTCTAACGCCGGTTTTATTGGTCAAAGAAGGCCGAACAAGACACTCAACCTGTCAAGTGGTCTCCCCCCTCTTTGCCAAAGTCAAAAGCACGCTCAATTATTGGCAGAGAAAAAAAATTATAAAACAAGTCCACCTAATTGCAATTTATCAAAGAAAATATTTAAAAATTAGGTCCACCCTGTAGCAACTTATGAATGCCTAACTTCGAACCGAATTGCCAAATCGACATATGATAGTATCACATTCTGACGTAAAGAGACGGAATAATTTTTTTTATGGTGAAAGCACATCATAAGTTTGTCCCACACATATGAAATGTAGAACTAATTTCACAAATCCAATAAGATGCGGGCTTAAATTTGAATGAGTGACCTCAATGCAAAATGTTATGTAACTGTAGTGATAAAAATTGCACTTGCCGTATGTATTATCCACAGATGCATGCATTTTCGGTTACTTAACTAACTAGCCTATCAAAAAGTTATTGTAGTGTTTATATACCAAATAAATTATAAACATTATATCGAGTCAATCCTAAATCTTTAAATTATGTCAAATGAGTTCTACCCCTTTTGACAATTTGCCAATTTAATTATTCTAGCTAATTTTGGCCAGAAATTATTGATATGAATATTAACTATCTTACATGGGACATCTACCACTAATGTTGATAAATTTTTTTTTAAGAAGAATATTTTAACATTTTTTTCTTTTGTTTCTTTTTGTTTTTTCCTTCTACTCAACCATCAGGCCTTATTGGATTTGGTGAGGCTTGAGCTTGCTAGGATTGGGAGGCTCGAGTCTCGCCACCTAAGGTGAGCTCAACCTCGCCAGATTTGACAAGTTTGACCCTTGCCCTAGCTTGGCGAGGCTCAACCTCATCGACCTTGGGTGAGCTCATCAACCTCTCCTATGGTTGGTTATTGACTGTCACTAAGGCTTGGGTGACGAAAAGAGGAAGAAAGGAAAAGAGAAAGAAAGAAAAAAGGAAAAAAAAAAGCAAAAAAATAGAATAAAAATTATGTAAAAAATATTTTTAAAATTGTATAAAATTTAGTGATATGTAGGATAACTGACATTTTATGTTAATAATTTCTAGCTAAAATTGGTTAAACGGACAATATTGCAAAAACTGAAAAGATTTAATATCTAATCGATACAATTAAAAAGTTTATAATTGAGTTAACACAAGTGTAATAGATTTAGAAATTCTTAGGTAATTTTACTTCGTCTGAACTATTTTGGTCGTACGTGATTCACAAGAGTCTGTCAATTGTTTTGATTGGTTGGGTTTTCGCTCGCCACTTCCCGTCGATAAAAACAAAAACTTATCAATCGAGATGACCACATTCACATCACATCCAGCTCATCAACTAGAAGAAACCGACAAAGTACTTCGAAAAGAACGAAAGAGACCAAACAAGCAAGACAAGAAAAACTCACCAGCAAGAATCCCTTGATGATCTCGTCTGTGTAATACTCCGGCTGCGACGCCTGCATCACCAGCAAGTGATCGATCATGCTCTTCTTCTCCTCCTCGCTCTCCTTCTTCTTCCGATGCTCATCGATCAGCCCCTGCAAGAACCCGTCCGTCTTCTTCCCAAGCTCGAACATCCTCTTCATGAACCCACCGTAATCGATCCACCTCAGCGGCGGCAGGAAGTCCCCGGCATACGAGCTCCCTGAGTTCTTCACGATCTCCTTGATGATGTCCCTGAACATCGCTGCCTCCTCCACGTCGCTCACGTCCTCCCCGTAGTATCTCTTCCCCGCCATCATCCTCATCATCACGTTGAACGTCAGCTCCGTCAGTGCCGCCCTCATCTCCACCCTTGCAAACCCATCGCTGCTTTGGCACCCGAGCAGCTTCCTCACGAGGCGCTTGACCTCATCCTTGCGGATTCCGAGCGATGCATCAAGGCGGTGCGAGGAGAAGATCTCGACAGCACCGATGCGGCGGAGGTTGCGCCAGTGGTCACCGTAGGGGGCGCCAACGAGGGTGGTGTAGTTGTACCCAAGGTACTTGCCCATGATGAACTTGGGCCGGTTTGCAAGCACGACATCGTTCTTGGTGAAGCATTCCTCGGCAACAGGCATGGACGAAACGATGACGACGGGACGGACACCAAAGCGGAGGGAGAGGACGGGGCCATAGGTGCGGCACAGAGTGAGGAGGGTCCGGTGGAGGGGCTTCTTGAGACGGTGGAGGTGGCCGAGGATGGGAAGGGAAGGTGGGCTTGGAGGGTGGTTCTTTTTGGGCGTTCTTGTGATTAATCGGCGCAAGAGCTTGTGAGTGGTTGAGATGATTGTTAGAGAGATTGCTAATAAGAATAGCAGATTGCCATACTGATTGCCATACTCCATTGTTGTTTGGTTCTTGATTGATTCAAGTTGATTTTCGGGGATGATGATTGGTTTAATAATGGAGGGGTTAATGACCTGACTTCTCTGGGCGGCTGCTTGCTAGCTATGAATGTGCGTTTTTATAGGTGCACGATATTCATCGAGTTGTCCGTAAAATATTTTAATATTCCTTATTTGTGGCTGGAGCAGTTGACTTACCTGGTTGTTAACCATACAAGACGGCCAAGCTATAAGAAGTTTTACCTTGTCAGGTGAAAACTTAATTGACCAAAATTTATTTCAGGTACATCAAACTTACATATTTTTTACTTTAAGCTGTAAAGAAACAAAGTTTTGGATAATAATTATAAGATTAGAATTCAAATATTGTACAAAGTAGGGGTGAGAGTGGTGACCTAACTTAGGGATCACCCCGCACAGTGTTAGTCCCCAATAATTTGGATAGGAAACCGACTCTTGTTGAGCTTAGAACTGAGGATTGAACCGACCTTATGGATGCGATCCGATTCTAAGGTCAACTAAGGACCAACCAATTGTTTTTTTATTTGTTTAATTTTTTGGATTCCTTCAAAGGACAAACGTACTCTTTAAAATTATATATCCATTGATATTGAGCAACTAAATTACGAACATTGGTCCAAATAAAATAGATTACTAAGATAAGTAACAACATAAATCTCCACTTGTTAAAAGCAACAAATCATGGAAGATGAATACGTGAAATAAATTTAAACAATAAAATGTTCAAAATACATAATATAAACCTTGAATTATACATACATACAAAGTTGGTCCGGGTTATAAATACGATAAAAAAGGAGGAGTCTTGGGCAATATGGTTCTATATATAAATTCAAACCAACTTTAAAATCTCGGGATCAAGGACCAACTCTCATAATATAAGTTCTAGCATCCTTGGAACTAGGGACTGGCTCAATCCCCCCAGGAGCCAAACTAGGAATGGCCAAGTTGGCCAACTTGGCCATTCTAGTTTGGTCTAAGGTCAACCTTTGGTCCAAGGTCAACCTTGGACCAAAAAACATCTTGATAAGATTTGAGATATTTCATTGAGTTTATATTGACAATTTACATCTTCACCCAATGAACTTGACGTGCAATTTGGACAAGTAAATCGTCCGGGGCTTCAGCAAAACTTTTAGGAAAAAATTTAAAAAAGTTGAAATTAAAGATGGGATTTGCTTTCTATATAATGGAGACATATGTTTTTGGGTCAAGAACTGTTATTTGTATTTGCGGGTTTGAGTTGCACCCTCTTATGTGTTTCCATCAACAAGTTGTACAAGTACCAAGCTTGTGCATGAGAACCTGTAAATTCTAGGGAACATGTGAAATTGGCCTGACTGAATAGCATGTCCAATTTCGACCAAAAAAAAAAAGTTTGTCCAATGGTTATTAGCATTTACAAAGTAAGTTCAGGTTCAAAATTTTAGTACTGTTAATAAAAAGTGGGTTTCAGGACAAGGAGCCATATCTACCGTATACTACTTTGCAGCTTGTATCCCGTAACCCTTTAGCATGTGCATGATAGCCGGCAAAAAGATACTAAACAGCCCACCAAATATTTTTCGAAAAAAGATATTCATGTACTAAATAGACTTGAGAATTGTATAAATTATTCGGCTGTATATTCCAATGAAATATTGTCTCTATGTCTATATCACCACCGATGAGACTCATATTCTCCCGCATAGTGCACTGGTAATTTTGCGTTGGGAGTTTTCTTCAACACGACTAGTGTTTTGCCACGTGCTATGTGCATGTGAAAAGTTAAATGGTTATTCTTTGGCTGAAATAGGTGATTATTTAGTGAACTGGAGAAGTAAGGGATTGTAAAAGATATGCATGCTCCGCAATATAATTGCAAAATCACCATCTATCTCTCCCTCCACTTTTTTTTTTTTTTTTTTGCTTGTCTCCCGCAGACTTATCTAGAACCAAATATTTATTACAGGTAGTTAGTATTTATGGTGTTGAAGTTCCTTAGTTGAAATGAGTGGATAAAAATCATTGGGAGTAGTTAAAACTCGTGCTTCTGGGAGAGTCCACGTTGACCTCTCATGTAGCTGTCCTTTTGTGCTGAGTCAGTAGAAAATAGCCTATCAACAGGTAAGAGTGCTCTGTTTTGTTGTTGTAAGCTTTAAGAACGAACAACCCACTCTCATAAATACACACTATAGCTCTCCCTTACGCCTTTTTGTTGCTCTTCAGCTTAAATCTCTTGCCACAATCTTGTCTTACACACACACACACACACACACATATATTAGAATTTTGCACTTCCACAATTCTAAAATAATCAACCTAGTCGACAAGAAAAATCAAGACCCTCTAACGTGCTAGCCAGAAGTTTGCAATATTATTGACCCAGTCGAGTTTTTAAGCAAAATTAAGGATGCCACTTTTACTAATCTTCCTAAAGGCCTCTCTATTAATCTTGTTTTATATAGAAAAAGATTGCCTTGAAGAGGAATTGAATTGGGAAAAAAAACCACCAAAAATCCCATACTATGCCTATCATGACCTATTATCCTAAACTTTTTTTTAAACTAAAAATTTTAAGTTTGTATCTGTATGACACATTTTTTTTCAAGGCTTGGTCAATGAGCACCGTCAATAATTTGCAAACGGTATTAGCATGATGCCCACATGGCTTAAGTAAAATAAAACAATATCATTTTGGCTGGAAATTACCTATGAAATTTTGAGGATGGTAGATGTTTCATACAAGTACACGTTTGGAGTTTTTTATGTTATAAGAAAAAGTTTAAGGTAAATATGCTATAGTGGACGTAGTTTGGAGTTTTTGATTTTACAAAAAAAAAAAAAAAAAAAAAAAAAGCTCAAATGTATGTTTCGCAGTGGACATAGTTAAGAATTTTTGGTGGCTTTTTCCCATTAAATTAATAGCTAGTAAATTTGAATGATTGACTAAGTTGGCGTCTTGGTGGTACTAATTTTGTGGAGAAAGTAGACAAACCTTTCCTTGTAAATTGCAATGTGGCCAAGGCAACTACAACTCTACGTAACCCAACTAAAAGCAACACTAGGAGGGAACTCCGTAATTACGTACTTATATTGATATAGCACTTCTCATTATCATAATTGTCCACGAAGTTCCGTTTCTTAACCCTATAGAAAACTAGGTTATAATAATATAATTCGATATTTCTATGATCATTGTTAAGTCTCTCTTCATTATAGTGACTTTTTCTTTGTGTCAACCACCCACCAATATAGTAGTATTACCTTTGTCTTTTCCTCTTTTCTTTTTCTTATGTGCATGATGCACATAGTAACTTCATGTCTTTAACATCTAGACGTTTACAAGAAATTATTATTCAAAACAGGCAGTCTCTGCAAGATTAGGTCAGATGTAACGCGTTTTCATATTCTTTTTTGGCGATGAGCCGATGATGATCGTATTCAAGAAGGTTGAGGTTCAATTAGACAGAATTGTCTATCGCATTCGTTACTTCATCTGAATATATGCTATTCCTTTTTCAAGCTCCGCCACCCCACTTCTTTCCCCCTTCCTCCGTGACGTTTGCAATTGCGAGTTCAATATCTCCTAGTTTTGGTCCCTCGTGACGTTGTCAGTAGCAATATATATATATTCTAGCTTTTGGTGAAGAGTATTGGGATTTACCCGAGTGCTGTAACTCATGTTGAGATTCACTCGTTAATATTAAACTATCCCATGTTACTTGTTTATGAGATCTCAATTAGTCTTATATTCTATACTCTCTCCACCTAGAGTCTTTGGATTGGACACTTGTTCTACACGTGTTGTACAATTCATGACACCTACTACGTAATAAGAAAACTCACTTGCTGATGAATCTGATTTAGATTTAACTTTCAGTTTATTGAGTCAATAGAATGATAAGGCTCTTATGTTCAAGACGTACGAGTACTCTGACCAAATACATATACTTAAACTACAAGTAAATGTAAATGACCCACTCAAACCAGATATACTATTAGGAAAATTTAGTATTTTTATTACCCAAACACGTTTCAAACTCATAGGCGTGGAAGATAATAGTCCCCGAAACATTGAGATCCTTCGATCGTTTCACTTTCTAGATTCAGATTATTTGAATATGTCGTGTCGGAAAATCCGACACATAAAAGTTCATCCTACTTTTATTCTAGACTTTTTGAATTAATTTAATGATTTTTTATGCGCCTATTAACCAAGTAATGAGAATTCTTTTGGTCAAATGTGTTTTTAGAATAACTAACATATAAGTTTCCGATACGTAATTCTGATATCAAGATCAATTTTAAAAATTCAATAAATGAGATATCAAAATTTATATATGTCAAAAAATAAAAATAAAAAACAATAATAAAAATAATAAATTGAGAAAGAATAAAAACCTAGTATTCTCTTCTCTCCTAACTTTCACTTCCCATGATGCACAATTCACCCCTTAAGTTTTTTTTTTCTCCTCTTCCAACATATCTGACATGCAAGTCCATAATATGGATCGCTTGTTTTTTTTCTCCAAGTTTTATGAAACAATGAATAATATTAATAAATTGCCGATTAATGCTTTGAGTGCAAATTTATTCTAGGATTTTTAAATATATTTATTTATGAATTTGATTCAAATTAATTTGATTGAAATAATCATAAAAATGATAATTTAGTATGTATATATAAAAATATATATATTTAATATATAACGTGTCCCAACGTGTTGGAATTCTTTTTTTTTTTATAAATGAAGTGTCGGTATGTCGTGTCGTATCGTATCGTGTCGTGTCAATGTTAGTATCGGTGCTACTTAGAGAATAACGAGCCTTACAAAATTGTTCTTACGAGTAGGCTGAATAAAATTGAATTGAACATTTTTCCATAGTTGGCAACCTATCAAAGGGAGAGAGGGGGTGGTCTGCAGTTAGGATTTAATGGCAATCTTACACGTCAGATTTAGATGTACACGTGGCACGCACTCAACCGTGTGTTGAATGCTCACGGTAGATAATGACATATTGACAGTGTATGAAGACAACGGCTCACCCCGGTTCCTCGCCCATATCCGCATGCAATCTTATTTTAGTGATTATAAAGTATCTGGGCTGCGTTCGGTTAGGCTTTTAGAGGAAGATTCGGAGAATATAAAGAACTTTAGATTAAAGAGATTTTTGAAATGTAAATAATATTTGATAAAGTATAATTTTAAAAGTACATTGAGCCAATTTTGATTTAAATGATATTGTTAACCTACCTCTTGACTCGGAAGGAAATATATTTAAGTTTAGGGGTATTGTTTAAAAGATAACCCTGCAACCCATGATTAAAGGGGAACTCTCATTGGCCCATATCTCACACGACATTAGGATATTCATAAAAATCTTCTAATGAAGAGTCACCGCTAGCTCATTGGGATCAGCTAGAAATTAAGTGACATGAAATATACCTCACTTTCTATGCAATCAAAGAATATAGAATCGGGGACTTGATTATACTAATTAATCGATTAGTATTATTTCGGTACCTAATCTTATTCATTGTAGTTTGGATCGATTGTAAACTTATCCACTAACATCTGAGATGATCGTGTAAATATGCAATCAATAAAATAATAATCAACAAACAAAGAAAGCATTAAATAAATCGCAAGGGAAAAAAGCATCTGACACTAAGAGATAAATAAATGTTAATCCTAACTAAACTAAAAGAAAGTCATAATCATATCAAGAGTGCACAATCAAACGAATTTGTCTTTAAGAAAAATTGAAATCTTAAGTAGAGCCTAAGGGCTCATTCAATTTTAAGCATAATCATAGATTACAGGGCTCCCACTTTTTAAGAGAAGATCACCTAAAAATATTTTTTAAAGCTTTTCAAGGAATATTAATCTTTTTTACAATTTTCTGGAGTTTCCTCAATTTTTATGAATTTTTCAATTTTCCAAAGTTTTCTATGCATTTTCTGAATTTTGAAGAATAAGAGTAATTTTGTTGGAAAATTTGTTGGAATTTTTAATTAATTTAGTTTTTCAAATAGTTTTTTAATATTAGAAAATATAATACAAAACGGATCCAGGTCGAATCTCCACATCCAACCCGGGTCAGGACCATCTGGGCTCATCAATTGAGCCCAGTCCTGCGAACCTCCCGAAGAAAAGGATAATAAGAGAAATGACGAAGCCCGGCCAAAGCCCACAAATCCTATTGTTAGAATCAAGCTCACTTGGACCTAAAGTCCATCCAGCCCACACGCTAAAAATGGCTTACGAATTGATGTTATCTCCCTTTTCATAACTCTTTGTTTGTTTCTTTTATTTTCTTTTCCATTTTCTATTCTCTATTTAATTTTCCCTTCCCTGGCCGTGGTTTCATTCCTCGCTGAAGCTCCCCTTTCTACGTTCTCTTCTTTGCCGAGAACAACACCATTGCCAAGATCTCTCTTGAAGAAACGCCACCGCTCAACCTCCAGGGCATTTTATCAAACACCTATAGGGAGCATCGGCTAAAGGGATAACGCCGGCTTATTCGGGGCTCGAAGTCATGTCTAGAATCAAAATCAAGCAACAAACGACGTCCCCAGAAGTGAGAGGTGACTCACTCGAGACCACCATAGGCGCATAACCGGAGCATACAAATCTCAGTCCTTAGGTCGATCGAGACAAAGCAGAACAAAAGGATGGTCAAGCTCGGCTAACCTGGTCTTTGGAAATGAACGGATCACGGCCACCGGCCAAGCCCAAACTTCTAGTCATCGGAGAATGATGGCCACAAATCGATCGTCGGGGGAGTCTCGTGAGAATACTTCACCGGAATAGTCATTCACTTCCTTGCTCCTTGCTATGCTCGTTGTTCCTTGTCTCCCTCCCACTGCGTGTTGGTCAAAACAATGCCAAGATCGCCTTTCCTCTCTGTCCCAACACTCTCTTCTTCTGTTTCTCTCTGATGCACTTCATCAACATGCGAGGTGCATTGGTTGGTTCGAGCCCGGAGCTACAGCCGACGATGACCAATGAGCTGGCCTCCAGCAACGACGTCTCTCCCTTTCCTTCCTGGTGCGACCGAGGTAGCTCTCTCTCTCTCTCTCTCCTCTCTCTCTGTGTGTTCACTCTCGGGCTCCTTTCGTTTTTTTTGGCCAGCCGAAGATGAAGAAGAAGCCCCCTTCACCTTTTAAGCCGTCCGGCGCGCATGACCTCCTGCGACGCCATCTATTGCTGCCGGTCTGCACCCGACCACCAACTTCAGCAAAAATTGGCTACGTCTAGTGCTCCAACGTGCCAAATAAGAAGGCACCTCAAATTGCACCACGTATCCAACGTGGGCCCATGTTGTCAAGCCAACTTCTTCTTACTTTTCTCTCTCCTCTCTCTCCTCTCTCTACACACTTTCTCTTTGCCGGCGCTGACGAACAGCCGGCCACCTCAACCTCCGCGGCGACCACCTCCTCCGGTATGTCCGGGAAAGTGCACGAGTGCTTGATCTGCCACAAGAGTTTCCCCACCGGCCAAGCTCTCGGTGGGCACAAGAGGTGCCGCTACGAGGCTCCCACTCCTACCTCCATGGCCGCCGCCGCCGCCTCGACTGCCAACAGAGTGAGCGTCTCAGAGGGCCCGGGTTCAACTCACACATAGAGCCAGGGACACCGCGAGTTCGATCTGAACATCCCGACACTCCCGAAGTTCTCACCCGGTTCACAGTCTCTGGCAACGTGGACAACGAGGTGGAGAACCCACATCCCTCCAAGAAGCCCCGATTCCTAGCGTTGGTGAAAACAGAAGTGGCCTAAAATGGGTCGGATTGGAAATGCATAGAAATCCACACAAAAAAAAAAGAAAAAAGAAAAAAAAAAAGGCGATCGGAGAGAGAGAGTCAGGCGAGAGAACGTGCAGAGGAGGGAGAGAGAAGAGAGAGGAGAGAGAAAAGTGGGTGGAAATTGGCCTGATAACGTGGGCCCACGTTGAACACTCGGCGCAATTTGAGGTGCATTAGCCAATATTTTCTCCGGTGGGAGAGAGGGACGCTCGCGGTGTTTCCTCTGCCACCTTTCGGCAACCTGCCCTCTGTCCTTGCTTTCCTGTTTGTCGTGGAGCCAACAGACAAAAGTGGAGAGAAGAAGAAGAGAAAGAGGAGAGTGGGCTGGGCCGGCCCATGCCGACAAAAAGAAAAGGGAAAAGAAGGAGGCTGCTTATTTTATTTTTTTACAAAAATTTTAATATTAGTATGTAAATGTTCCTTGTCTATATAAGATGCAAATTAATAAAACCACTTTGTGAAGCCCTCATCAGACGGTTGATTGCAGGATGATATCTTGTGGCGTTTCAGGAGGAACAGCTTGATTTCATCCCTCCGGATGGAGAAGAAACCGTCGAGGCAAGTGGAGGAGAAGATCTCGAGGGCACAGATGCGGCGGAGGTTGCACCAGTGGGTCGCCCTAAGAGGAGGATACGATGGTGGTGCAGTTGTAGCGGAGGTACTTGTTGATGAGAAGGACAGGGCGGCTGGCGAGCACGATGTCGTTTGTGGTGAAGCACTCTTCCGCTGATGAGACGACCAACACCCGGTAAAGGCAGTAAAATCTTTAGGGTTGCCACTTACATAATTTTCTAGTGCCACGTAGGCATTCTCTAGTGGAAGAGTTTTGATTGCTTGGTTTAGAAGAAAGGTTTAGGAGCTGATTGATTGTTTTTTTATCCAATATTGGAGTGCGAACATCACCTATGTGTAATTTCGCATTAAAGAGACTACCTCTCTCGAAAATTGTTGAGAAAAGGGGCTCGCAATGTCCAGCAAACATGCATATTTCTTTAGCTGCGCTTATGAACTACAACAAGAGCAATCGATGCTAGCACACGATTACATCATTAAAACCATCCTGTTATTGAAAACTACAACGTAAATGCGCCACCCTCATGCATATGATTAGGGGAGAACTCTCTTCGATATTTCTCGTGCTCTGCACAAAGCTTCCAATGGCTTTTCCTTGGGCATCGTTAGACCTTCACCCTCCCCCATGTCGACTTCCTCTTCACCAGTCCTCTTCCATTCAAAGCATTGAATGAGTGAAGCCAAAGTCAAGCCCACTATTTTATGAGCCAAAGGTGCACCGGGGCATGCCCTCCTCCCCATCCCAAAAGGCAACATCAACCTATTTATTTGACCATCGCCACTTTCAAACCTCTCCGGCTTGAAGGCCATTGGGTCAGGCCATTGTTCGGGGTCTCGGTGAATTGCCCAAGCATTAATCAGCACAATTGTGCCACGGGGCACGTCGTAGCCTCCTACTATGCACTCATCCGATGAGTAGTGGGGTATCAGAAGCGGGGCAGGCGTATGTAAGCGAAGCGTCTTTGAGATAATGTTTTGAATATAAGGTAGCTTCGAGAGATCCGATTCATCGACCAAATGATCCTGGCAGTGGGTGTTGATCTCTATTTTTGCCTTTTCTAAGATGTTGGGATGGTTGAGCAAATTGGCAAGCGCCCACTCAATTGTAATAGATGATGCATCGGTTCCAGCTATCGGTTGTATCTGCTTATTATAAGTCATGACATTAAATTCAAGTCTTCTATAAGGCTCACAATGAAGCCTAGCAAAATACTCCATATTATGACTTCTTGGATTGTGTAACTCATGTTTTAGGCAATTTTCATCCATTGCCAGTGATTTGGATATTAGTTAATTTTTCAAACTACAACTATCCATATCTCCTTCAAATAATTACATATGGCATATCAACAATAAAGGAAATAGATTATTTAACAAATAAGTTACACAGGTTGTGTAGATATAAAAATCCTACTTTTTCGGCATAATTTTGGTAAGGTTGCCATTTAAGCTAAGGTTGATTCTGGGAAATTACCAACTTACAAGGAGAATCACTACAAGGGAAATTAATCTAAGACACTACTTGCCAGCAACTATACCGAAAAAAAATAAAAATGAGAAAGGGCCGATCATAATAATCTAGAAGCTACAGCAAGATTAAATACAGGTTCCAAAATTTCGGAATATTGATTCTACCTAGACCTATATCGTTAAGCTTAAAATAATTGAGATTACAACAATAATGAAACAAGATTTACTAAGCTTAACTAGATCGACCCCCACAGCAATTTATGAAAGGAAAATTCAAAACTAGGTACAGCCTGTAGCAAATTTCGAGATCTTACCATGACCCGAATATCCAAATCGATCCTACAAATGGTTTATTGTTATCGTAAAAGACACAAATTCATTAGTTCTAAACTGAATTGACTCATAAGACTAGAGAGAACTATCTAATTTTAATTTTTCGTGACATGAATACCGATACATCAAGCATAATGTATAGAAAATAGAATGTTTCGAAACATAACTTTATCAATCTAGAGGACCACGCTAGATCACATGCACCTCATCAACAAGTAAAACTAGGGGTGATTAGCTCCTGGTCTAGTCTAGTCTAAATCCATCTAGGAACGGAGAATTGGACCGGAGGAATCAATTCTCAGTTTTCGAAATTGTAGACCAAATTGAAGGTGCTTGGAACTAGAACGGTCTGGTCTGGTCCCTAGGTGGTCCTATGGAACCAATTCTATGACACTGCCACGAGTACTTAAAGCCATTGATGGTGTGGAGGGTCTGAGCGACGAAGACGTAGAAGACGAGGGGGGCGAGGGAGTTCGGGGCCCAGCAAGGTGACACTAGAGGCGGGACAACAGCTAGGAGAAGGCATTGAAGAAGAGGGTGAGGAAGATGAAGAAGAGGAGGAAGAGGCAGTGGAGCTCCATTCTTCTATTGGTTGATTGCGCGTCTCGAGGGTCTTCTTGAAGTGGAGTTGGATTATCGTGTTCAGGGCCGTCGAGGTGGGGGAAGGGAAGGGCTCAAATCTCTAGGTGATGAGGAAAAAAATCAAATGGAAAATAGTTGGCAGGTAAGGTGAAGTAACTGAAGGATGACTTTTGAGGACAATACAGCTACTTTTCTCTGACAATTTTAGGCAACGAGGCTGAGAAAATATTGGGTACGTCTTATGTAGACAGCCTGGCAAACAAGAAGGCGGTCGCAACGCGACACGTGTCCTCGTGGGACCCATAAGGTCGGCGCCATTTTGAAAATGTTTATGTACTGTAGCTAGGGTTTTCGGTTCTTTCTTTCGTCTCTCTCTACACTCGCTCTCTCTCCCGAACGAACTCCCGAGGAACTCTCTCTCTCTACCCTCGCTTTTCCGACCGGCGAACCACCGCGAGCAACCGACAAAAACATCTCATTTGCTCGCGGTGGTTCACCGGTCGGAAAGAGGGAGGGCAGAGAGAGGGGGAGGTCGCGGTCCTCTCGCCAGTCCCGTGTGGTGGTTCATCGATTGCTCGCGGTCCTCTCGCCGGTCCCATCCGGTGGTTCGTCGGTCGGAAAGAAGGAGGGCAGAGAGAGGGAAGTTGCGGTCCTCCCGCCGGTCCCATGCGGTGGTTCGTCGGTCAGAAAGAACGAGGGCATCAGAGAGAGAGGGAAGTCGCGGTCCTCTCGCCGGTCCGTGTGGTGGTTCGTCGGTTGCAGGCAATCGTTCGCCGGTCGGAAAGAGAGAGGGTAGAGAGAGAGGGAGGTCGCAGAGAGGGACTTTGTCGGTAGAGAGAGCGAGTGTAGAGAGAGAGGCGCAATAAAAGAACTTGCGGCAGAGCTATAGTACAGGAACATTTTCAAAATGAGCGCCTCTGAAATCGTGGGTCCCACGAGGACACATGTCGCGCTGCGACCGCCTTCTTGTTTGCCAGGCTGTCTACATAAGACGTACCCAATATTTTCTCCAACGAGGCTTCCTATTGGCTTGGCTTAGGTTAGGTTTACTTTGAAGAAATAAAAATATGAAAAAAATTATTCCTCTCTTCGAACTAGGAATCGCACTGCTCGTAACCCAGTTCCATTTTTAGGAACCGGCAACCTGATTGAGACCTACAGGAACCAGACCAAATCGGCCGGTCCGGTCTAGTTTGGGTCTGTTGCACATCTCTAAATAGAACCCAAGAGCATAACTGAGAAAGAAAGAGAGATCAAACAAGCAACCACCCAAACCAACTGAGAAATCCCCGAGACAAGACAAGAAAAACTCACCAGCAAGAAACCCTTGATGATCTCGTCCGTGTAATACTCCGGCTGCGACGCCTGCTTCACCAGCAAGTAATCGATCATGCTCTTCTCATCCTCCTCCTCGCTCTTCTTCTTCTTCCGGTGGTCGTCGATCAGCCCCTGCAAGAATTCATCCATCGTCTTTCCAAGCTTGGACATCGTCTTCATGTACCCATCGTAGTCGATCCACCTCAGTGGAGGCAGGTAGTCCCCCGCGTATGATCTCCCCGAGTGCCTCAAGATCTCCCTGATCATGTCCCTAAACTTCGCCGCCTCCTTCACGTCGCTCACGTCCTCCCCGTAGTACCTCTTCCCCGCCATTATCCTCATGATCACGCTGAACGTCAGCTCCGTCAGCGCCGCCCTCGGCTCCACCCTCGCGAAGCCGCTGCCATCTCCACTTTGGCACAAGAGCAGCTTCCTCAGGAGGCGCTTGACCTCATCCTTACGGATGCCGAGCGACACATTGAGGCCGTTGGAGGAGAACATCTCGACGGCACCAATGCGGCGGAGGTTGCGCCAGTGGTCGCCGTAGGGGGCGGCCATGATGGTGGTGCAGTTGTACCCGAGGTGCTTGTTCACGAGGGACGGGGGTCGGTTCGCAAGGACGATATCGTTCTGGGTGAAGCATTCCTCAGCGACAGACGCAGAGGAGACGATGAGGGCAGGGCGGGCGCCGAGGCGGAGGGAGAGGACGGGGCCGTAGACGCGGGAGAGGGCGAGAAGGGTCTGGTGGATGGGCTTCTTGAGGTGGTGGAGGTGGCCGATGACGGGAAGGGAAGGTGGGCTTGGAGGGTGGTTCTTTTTGGGCTTTCTTGTGATCAATCTGCGCAGGAGCTTGTGAGTAAATGTGATGATTACTAGAGAGAGTGTCAGTAAGAATGGCAAGCCGGGATTCTCCATTTTTGTTTGGTTTTTGCTGGACTTGAGTTGATTTTTGGGGATGATGGTGGGGTAATGATGAAGGGTTTACTGAAAGGGGTCGTCTTGTTGGCCGCATGCTTGCTGTGAATGTGGATATATATGTATATTTATAGAGTCCGACTAGCATATAACGGTGCCGTTATCTTAATTTTCGACGGAGCTGTTGCGGCCGCTTGTTTGAATTTGCAAGAGATGCGCAACCGGCAATCACGTCCTTGAGTCCGTGACAAATTGAACTGCCGCTTGTAAAGCGGTAGATATTACTCAGAAAACCAAATAATAACACCATAAAATTATTCAAACAGCCATGAAATTGAAATATCAAAGGGAAAATGACATAAATGCTCACTGAATTTTAATCAAGTGTGTAATGCCATTCCTAAATTTTTAATTTATTCAATGTGATTTCTGAATTATTAGTAAATATTCAATGTAGTCCTTATGTTTGATTAAACAACAAATTATATGTTATTTTATAATGTGGATTATTATATGATGAGTTGGATTTGTTAAAATGATGAGTGAACATGTTTGTCATTTTATCTATCTTTGCTCATCATTATTGAAGACATCGATTATATATTGTTATTTGATATGAATATCTTACTTTGATAACTACTTGTAAATTTTTGTGTTGTCTACTGTTCAAACTTAACCGTTGGGAACCACATTACTAGATTCTATTGACTTGAACGATATTGAATATTTTTATATAATCTAAAGATGGTATTGCATATTTGACTAAAATTCATAGACCATCTGTGTTATTTTTTAAATATCAAATACTTATCAAAATAATTAATATAAACTGTTTCACACCTAAATTTGCGTTAACAATGTAATACGTTTCACCAAAAGTCATTCTTTGGTTTTTCATAAGAGGTGGCAAGTTTTGTAACACACTCTAAATAGGAAATATCATAGGTACACAAAAAATTGATAAACACATTTGAATGGAATCAATAGCACAGACTTTTCTAGAATTTATTTTACAACAATGCGTGATGACATAAAGATGCAATGCCATAATTTAAAGATAATTGAAAGATAACAAATTTTTTTTTTTTTTTTTGTGCTAGGAGGAGCGGGGATCTTCAGTAGACCAACACTAGTATTTATAGTATTCACAATATGACTGCCTACAAGCAGTTCTTCAGCAATTTTGGCCATGCTTTCACATCTTTGGAATTTCTAACCCCAAACCTTCACGTTTACCCCTGGGTGGTTATTCCTTAAAACCGCGTCTTGATCCTCTTTTTCTTGTGGTCACCAGTTTCAATCCCATCCAAATCATTGCCTTATCCAACTCAATCTGTTCCTACGATCCATTGTGCTTCATAGTCTTATTTATGAGCAGCTTTAGATTCGAGTACGACAACACCTGAATTCAACATTAACCAAACGGTTAACTTTAAGTCGGTCTCTCACTCGGCTATCTATCAATTCCTCTTGATCGGCATCTTTGTTGAACAGTTTTATCACTGTAATCATCAACCAACCACCATCGTATACCGATAGCTGATTATGGTCATTGATTAACATAAATATCTGCAAGGAATCTTATGGCTTGTATGACCACCAATAGGAGTTCGTCTGGCCAGTGCCTTATCGATAGCCGTTCCTCCTCTAAGTAACATGTTCGCTAAAAACCAGCATCATGGCGATTTACAGGATCTGGTTAATTTTTGGTACAAACAACAACGGTAGAACATTTTTCTTTATTTTGGTTTACAAATTGAAATTAAAGTCGGTCTCTCTCCTGATAACCAAAAACATTGGTCTCCCTTGATTTTGGTCGCAAGAAAATCTGAGATACTTGACATTGATTTTGGATGGAATTTGTCAATATTTATATTTTCTGGTAAAAGGATAATTTATTTTCCAATCTCCTTCAAATGGATGCAGATTATAGAGAAGGCTACTTGATTGATGAAATAATGCTAAAGCTCGAGAAATGATGAATAATTCAACCGAGCAGGTCATATCTTATTAGCACTAGTCAGAGATCCTTGTGCAAGCCTAAGGCTTTAACTTATTTTATGTGGTTGCAAGTGTTCCACGGCTTTTAAGAGTCCATTTCTTGGGAATAAATTTTTCGAAAATAGTCTTTTCCTATTTCTTTTCTCCGAAATAATTTCTGAGTAAAAGAATGCATTTGGTAATTATATAAAATTTATATTTTTCCGAATGGAAAAAGAACTGGAATGCGTTTAGTACGATTCACATATTTTTTTCTAACATAGAATTTCTATTATTTTTTAAATTATTTTAAAGATTTTTTTTTTTCTTTTCTTATTTTTTTCCTTGTTGTTGTTGGTCGACCACCAATAGCCAACTGTTGTTGATTGCCGTCGATCGACGGTGACAAAGCGGCAATAGCAGTTGGTGGGTGGTGGGCGGTTGGCGTGGTCAATGGTTGTCGGGTGGTGGTTAGCAATGGTGGCGGTTGGCCAATTGCCATTGCCTAGGAGTGGCCAAATAGCAAGGGATAGCGGTGAGGGGTGACGAAGAAGAAAAGAAAATAATAAAAAAAATAACTTATTTCTAAAAATTATTCTCGGGAAAAAAATGCTATATTTTTCTACTTTTTGTTTATGTTCCAAATCTTTCCCCGCCTACTTTCTTATTTTTGAGGAATAGAAAAATTAATTGACGTTACCAAAGGATTTATGTTCTTTTTCTATTTTTTCTATTATGGGAAGTAAAAGAATAGAAAAATAAAAGAATAGAAACATTACTAAACAGGCCCTAGAAAAGCTTTGGTTTTAAGAGAAGCAATTATTAGTCTCTTCTGATTCTGGGATACCGGTTGGCCAATTGCCATTGCCATTGCCATTGCCATTGCCTAGCAGTTATGAATATTTACTTTCAACATATATTAGCACTGCAAAAAAGTTTCTCCACAAGTAAAGTTATTATTATTTTTTTAAGCAAAGTTAAGTTACTGACACGTATTCAAGTTTAAATTTTGACAAATGTTGTTCATTTTGTTGAATGATGGATATTTTTCTCTCACAACTGTAAGTGTGAAAAATGTTTGCTAATAGAAATCCTACACTTACTTTTTCTTACAATATGTTTAAATCATTCTTTTCACATTGAATGTAACGATATTTTATACTGATGATATTTCTGATAAGTGTCTTTTCTATTCCCCCCTCTTTTTTTTTCATACATTTATTGTTTTTTCTGTATAAAATCCCACTTGGCAGGCTAGCAATACCACCAAGTTGGATTGACGATTCTCTCATACGTTTGTTTTCCTTAAAGAAAACATAGGGCGGAGGCAGCACCATTCCTCTCCTACGAGCAACGGTGAAGTCACGCTCTCATTTAATTGACGTGTTAGACTGTGAATGATCATTAAAATAAGTGACTCATACTTACAAATCAATATTAGACCAACACTTCATTTTATATATTAGTTTTGTAAATCAATCTTAACAAATCTAACATTTCCCTATCACGGGACGTATGCATGAAATACTTCTTTTTTTGTGGCTGAAGCAGGTGTATCCCTTGGGTAGTTGAGAACTCAAGATCATCAACCTAGGAAGTTCCTTACGTGAACACTTAAATGACTTTAATATTTTTAAGGTACATGCAACTTGCATTATTTTTAAATTGAGCTTTAAACAAACAGAGTCTTGGATTTTAACTATAAGGTTTGAATTTCCACTGCAATACGTAAGAGAACATCTTCTATTAGATGTGAGACGTTTCGCTAAGATTAACTTGATGTTTTCCATCTCTACCCATTGATTTTAACATTCAATAGCAATTTGTACAAAAGTTATCAAAAAAGTCTTGAACCTATTATAATTATGCTGATTCAGTCTTAAACTTTTTTTTTTTGCCAATTGAGTCATAAATCATTTGCAATTGTGTCAATTCATTCCATCAAGCCAAATTTGGCTGGCCGACATTGATGTGGACGGTAGCCAATGCTAGCAAGTAATTTTTTTAATATTTTTTATTTTTCAAAATTTTAATTAATTTTTTTTATCTTTTCTTCTTTTTCCTTTTTTTAATGGCAAGATGAGCCCCTGTCAAATCGGGCATGGGCAAGCCTCACTAGTGGATCAACAAGCTCAACCTCACTAGATTTGGGCAAGGATGAGCTCGCCTAGCCACTTGCGAGGCTCAACCTTGCCGAATCTAGCAAGGGCTTGTCTCATTGGTGGCTAGGTTAGTCATAGTTGGGCAAGACCCATAGAAGACAAAGAAGGAGTGACACGCTTGGTTGTGCAATTTGTGATGGTTGGGCTCACCTTGCCAGTTTCACTGATTGTTAGAGGTGTCAGAAACCAAACCGAAAACCGAACCAAACCGAATCGAAAAATTCAGTTTTTTCAGTTCGGTTCGGTTCTCATTAAAAACCGAAATTTTTGTTATTAGTTCGGTTTTTATCGATTAACTGAACCGAACCGAACCACAAACCGATAAAACAAACCATTAACCAAATGGTTTGGTTATTCTCTCTCGTCTCCTCCGAGAGAATAGCGATTCGATTCTATTTGACTCTGACTCTTGCATCATCCATCGATTGATCGATTCGCTTCGAGCGGGTCGAGCTTGGCTCTCGAGCTCGGATGCTGATGTTGGTGGTGTTCGTTGTGCTGGTGATGGTGGTGGGAGTTGCGAGTGAGATCTAATGGTCCTGAGCAATTTCTGGTAGCCACTATAGTAGCACCCAGGAGAGAGAACGCCTCAAATCCTACACCCTAACCCCAAGTGTCTCCGTACCCTTCTTATTCTTCAAGTCTTTTCTCCTGAACCAGAGTTAAACAGAACAGCCCAAATGGGAGAGGTCTTCTTCTTCGCTTTCAAAGCTCTGCCTTCGCTTTGCTTTGTGAGTTTAGCGCGTTGATTCCTTTTTGTTCCGCGTGGATTTGTGAATAGTGGAGCTTCTCTCCCCTATTCCGAAGCCACTTGCTCCAGAAGAGAAGAAGCCTAAGGAGAAAGAAGCCCCCAAGAGAAGAAAGAAGAGGTCCGTCTAAAAAAAAAACCGAACAGAAAAATGAAACCAAAAAATGAAAAAAAAAACCGAAAAACCGAACTAAACCAAACATAAATTTTGGTTTGGTTCGAGATTCATTCGATTCCGTTTTTTTAAAAAACCGAACCGAACCGAACCGTTGACACCCCTACTGATTGTGGCTTTGTGCTTCACTTGGTTGTGTAGTTGGTGGCCAACAGGGCCTTCTTCACTAGACTGAACGAGGTATTAATCAAGGAGCTTGCCCAATGACACCTTCACTCAAACAACACCTAACCATCGACAAGGCAAGCCCATGCTAGATCTGACATGGGCAAGTCTCGCTAGTGGTTGGGTGAGCTTGTCCTCGCTTAAATCTGGCAAGGTTGAGTTCACCAATCCATTGGTGAGGTTTGCCCACGTTAGATCCAATGAGGGCTTGCCTAGCCTATGGCTGGGTGAGCTCACCCTTGACCAGCAACGGCGAGGCGAGCTTGGCACTAGCCAATTGCCTCAGTCCAACCACCAGCCCTCCCCTCTTGCCGGTTGTCAGAAGAAGGAGGAAGGTGGGGGAGGAAGGAATAAAAAAAAAAAGAGAGAGAGAGAAAGAAAAAAAAAAGGGAAAAATAGAAGAAAGATTAAAAAATAAAATAAAAATTCAAAAAAATATTAAAAAATTATTCACTAGCACCAGCCGACGTCCAAGTTAGCACTGACTGGTTAAATTTGGTAGGATGGACTGAATTGACACAATTACAAAAGATTTAGGATCAATTGACAAAAAAAAAATGAATTTATGACTGAATCGGTATAATTACAATAGGTTTAAGATATTTTTGATAATTTTCCCTAATTTGTACAATCTGTTTAGGTCTTTGGCTAGATTTTCAGCAAGTAATTTAAGGTTGAAAGTAAGGATAGGATTTTCTTTCCTTACAAAGGAGAAGCAATTTTTTTTTTTGGGGGCCAAGGAATATTATTTGTATTTGCTGGTTAGAATTGCAACCTCTTATTCACCCATTTCCATCAACAAGCTGTACAAGCACGGAGAACCTTCGAACTTCGAGGAACTTACGACATTAGCATGTCTGAGTAGGTTTAATGATGGTGATTAACATTTATAAGGAATGTTCCAGGTTTAGAAAATTTAGTATTGATGATGACAAGGTTGGATAAAGTTAAGGCAATTATCGAGAGAAAAAGCCAATTCTTTGAAATTAATGACATCAGATAAATACCTCATCAATAAATATTCAAGCCAATCGACCGCCTGACTTGAATATTTATCAATAGCTTAGTGGATATAAATAATGCAAATAGTGAGAGGACAAGCCAAGTCATGTTCATCAATCATCGTCATGAAGAGGACACAGTTGAGATTTGCTAAATTGCTCATCAGTAAGAATTAGGGTGTTAGAAATGATGTGATTAATTTGCATATCATCATTGCAAGTAACTATATTATGCATGTTTAGAGTTTAGAGTTTAGAGTGCATCATTTTTATAAATAGGGCCGTAAATATTTAGTCTGATAGCATATATAGGTTTAGGACATGTTAACTTTAGAATTCATATAGATTCAGGTTAGTCCATGACTTTCATAAGATAAAATCAAATAAAAAAATGTTATTTAGTTTTCATTAGATTGCATGTAGAATTAGGGTTAATTTGGCTCACGTCATAAAATGCATGTCATTTATAACTAAGTTAATCGAATCATGTAGATAGTTTCAGTTATTGTATGACATGCATCATTCGCATTACAAATAGTTCAATAAAAGTTGGTAGTTGACTAAGCCACACTAGAGTCTTAGGTTTTAACCTTGCTGTTTTTTATAAAATAAGAAATAAAATATATAGCTTGCATTGTAGAATAAATTCATAGTTTCCTTGTTAATTAATTTAGAATTACATGCATGCATTAATTTAGAAATAAAACCATGTCATCTCATACCTAGGATTTAGATAGGATTTTCACCAATCATGTAGATGCAGGTTTGGAAATCATTTAATTTGTAGACTTTCAGGGTCATTTGTCTTTTTATACCTAATAAAGTAGAATACCAAAAGTTAAAATTATAGAGTCTCATATAGATCACATATTAGTTTGCATATTTTTCTAAAGTAATAGTTTGCAGAAATCTCATGGTGACGGATAGGGATATGCTTTTCTTGCTTAGTGCATCCAAGTTCTTAAAATTTCTATAATCTATTTACTATTTTGATTATTGGGTGTTGTGTTTCCTAATTACGCACCCATATGATAACCCCTTACATATTATTGGCATAGGATAAAAATGGGTAAAGTTTGCATGCAAAACTTTTTTAAAATAAAGAGAAAATGTACCGAAAGAGTGTTAAATTAATCTAGCATAACCAAGTCCCCCTACTCATGATTCTTTGGTCCGCAGAAGTAAAAAATACTCTCGCATTCTACTTGGATGTCTAATTGACCCATAACCAATTAGCAATAGCTTCAATAGGTAAGTTTAAATACATGTTGAATTTAGTACCAAATTGAGATTGGTAGGGCTTGGGAGAGCCTGTGCTAAACGCGAGCAATTGCTTTGATGGAGGAACCTTTGTTCTTATTAAGTAATCCATAAGCTTCCCCGTAGGTGGTCCATCTCCGGGAAGGTCATAACATAAAAAAAAAGGTCAATTAACTCCTAAACCGTTTGCCAATTTTCCAATTTCAAACAAAGAGCTTAACATTTGACATAACTGATATTGCTAGTATGAGTACCTAGAGGGGGGTGAATAGGTGCCTAAACAATTTATCGATATACGGAAGCGATTCTTAGCAAATGATAGAAAGTAAATTCTCTCTTAAGTAACAAAATGAAATATGATCGAGGTAGAGAGAATGAGGAAGAGAAAATTAAACACACGATTTATAGTGGTTCGGCTTATTCCAAGCCTACCGCACTGACAGCCCACCGGCTGGATTTCACTATGATCAAAAGAGAAGTTACAGCACAGCTTTGCCTTGATTCCTCAGTGTAGATGTTCTACCACACCTCCTCAAGGTCTCTCACAAATATAGACTCTCTTTTGTATACAAGTATTCGCTCAAAGGATTTATCTAAACAAATAGGAGCTTCAGACTTTGGAATTCTTCTATCGAGCACTCCTTGAACAACTAAGACAGTCTTCCTTATATACTCCTTTATGCCACCATACCCATTGGCACTTACAAAAGGAATTCCTCCAATCTACCCGTTGGACGGAATCAATTAGGAAGATTGTTCAAGCTATAAAAGGAACGTGTTGATAGCCCATCAATCTGTTCGCCCATACAATCGGGATCTCGGTTTCCATAAGCGAGAACCTTCTACTAATATTTAGGCAATCACCGGATCTTCAATTATTGAGTCAATCTTCGATCAATCAAAGGACTCTGTTATGTCTTCTCCAGCCACGAGATCTTCTCCAGCCACGAGATCTTCTCAGTTGATAAGGTCAAATCCTCAACGAAACATCCAGTTCTGGATAGCCTTTATTCAACGGATTAGAGACTGTCAATGAGGATAGACTTTGAGTCTTGAGTCTGGCTGTCCGGAGGTCTTCAGACTTTAAATAGCGAGTCGCAAGCCTTCGGACTAGGCGATAGAAACGTTTTGTCAACTTCAAAACATTTCAAGAAGATTTCTCCAACAATAACACTCCTAAATTGAAAAAAAAAAAAAAAAACTTTGTTTTAGTATGTGAGTTCGTTTGATATGAATTGAATTTGTCAAAGGTATCTCATACTGTCTACTTGCATGTGACATTCCTTCACCTATTTGTTAAGCTTTTAAGTTACACATTTTAACATGGTATTATGGTCAAATTTTGCCCCTCGTTTTTTTGTGCATGCGTGGTCCTTATTTGTCAAATTGCATAGTCATTCCTAACCTGCCTTGCACATGAGAGGGGGTGCTAAAACTTACCACACTACTTTTTTTTTATGAGGATTAGATATGTGTTATATTATATACACATGGTTTTCTTTCACTTATTTGCTTAACTATTTGGGCTGGATAGTCTAATGCGATGAATGCAAACCTAGTGTCCAAAGTTAATTAGACCAAATCGCTAAAAATAATTTGTTATGAAGTTTCTTATTTCTTCCGGAACAATGATTTGATAGGACTTAGCCACTGGAGATTCCTTCGAGTACATATGATTCTTTGAGAGCATATAAATATTCCTCAATTTACCTTAATTTATTTTATTTAATCTTTCCGATCACGAGGAAGCTGGTCTTACACAGACGAGAACAACTTCCATAATAGTAGAAAAAAAAAGAAAAAAGAAAGAAAGGAAGATTAAACAAAGACCCAGAGGAAGCATTAGAGTGGTAGAGGTTGCTGGGATTCTATGCTGGAACAAGACGAAACAATCGGAGCTTGATGAGGTTGCTCTTTCATTATTGCAATACCTTTACACTTTCTAGCTTTTGTTGGCTTATGGGCCTCTTTTAATCAAATTTAACAATGCATGATTCCATTTGACATGTTCCTTATGTTTCGAAAACAAGCAATCCAACTATAAAATAGATTGAATAAAAAAATAAATGGGGGCACCATTTTTACTATTAATGCATCAAACTTTATTATAGTAATTGCATCATCATTTATACTAAAATCTCATTACTGCCTTACAACCTTCCATAGAAGAACAAATGATGTGGCCTGTTCGTTGAATATGATTATCGGAAGAACAAGTTTAACTACTTTTGATTGTCACTTTCTTTGAGGGATAAATTTCCAAAAAGTTAAATCTATTATACGGTGGATAATTAACTTTTAAAATTTTCAATTTGACCAATTAAGTAGTCAACATTTTGATGTTTTACCATTGAAGTTCTTCCAGCCATCACTAAGACCCGACAACCTCGTCAGCCCTTCCAAGATGTTGAACAATGGAAAAAAATAATAATAATGAAAAGAAAAGATCTTTGTGGTCCTCTCTTGTGGCCGGCAACCCTAACCAACCATTGCAATGGCCCTGGTGACCCCTATTGTCCTTTATGTGAAGATGAATAGTGCGAAAAAAATGTAGAAATTTAACTTTAATTGAATCAACTCAGATTACAAGTTTACAATGCGTAATGACGAAAGTTGATAAGGACTTTGTAATGTTACCAATGTCACTTGCTATGAATGAGATCAATGCTTCCTTATCTTTAAAGATTTAATCACATGTTACATCATTAACTCTATTATGTCGAGTGAATTCATACTATAATCTAATTATTGTCTTACAGCCTTCTATAGACAAACTCATGATGTGACCTGCTTATTAAATATGGTTATTGAAAGAACAAGTTTAACTACTTCAGTGAACATTTTCTACAGGGTATAGTTGTCTAAAAAGTCCTAAATTTATTATATGAAGGCCAATACATTTTAAAACTTTTAAATTTGGCTAATTTAATTCTAAACCTTTTGAAAATTTCTCAATGTAATTCTTCTGCCCATAGCTAAGACCCCAATGACCCCCACCGGTCCTTTCAGGAGATGAACAGTGGGAAAAAAAGAAAAATAAAGAAGTTTAATTTAAATTAAATCAATTTAGTGTACAATGCGCATTGAGAAAGGTTAATGCGGACTTTGCAATGTTACAAATTTTGCATTTATTTTTCTTGCTATGAACAAAACCGATGCTCCTAATAAGGATTCGATCACACGTTATTTCATAAACTTTATTAAGGTAATTGCATCATCATTCATAAGAAAATCTCATTATTGTCATACAAACTTCTAAGATGAACACATGACGTGACCTGTCTATTGAATATGATTATTGAAATAAAAAGTTTAACTACTTCCAGCAATTACTTTCTCAAAGGTATAATTGTCTAAAAAGTCCTATTAATATTATACGTCGGATAATTCAATCTTAATTTTTTTTTTTAAAAATTTGGCCAATTTAGTTTTTAACCTTATGATGATTTTCCAGTGAAGTCCTTCAAGCCATGACTGAGACCCAACAACCTGGTCGGCTGTTTCGAGAAGATTAATAATGCAAAAAGGGGAAAATAATGAAAATAAAATATCTTCGTAGGCCTCTCCTATGGCTGAGAACTCTTGCTAACCATCGCGGGGGTCTCATCGTGGACGTCCTAGAGACCCCCCCCGGCAACGATTCTGGGAAAATGAATAGCTGAAAAAGAAGAAAACAAAAAAGATCTAGAAAAAAACATCAAATAAACTATAAAGTATTTATAAATTTTTAAAAATATCACAAAAGTCATTTATGTCGGTGTCGGGTGTGCCACATAGTATGGCCGGCGACCACATAAGTGATCTCCATTCAAAATTAGCCGGAATGACTATATTGAAAATTATCAAAAGGTTTAGCACTAAATTGGTCAAATTGAAAATTTTAAAATTAAAATGTAATAATGATTTAGGAATTTTAAGACAATTTGCCTTTTTTTTTTTTTTTTTTTTTAGTGTGCATGAATTCCACGCAGTCACCACGCCAGAGACTAACGTACCCTCTCAAGCAAACATGAACTAGACGAAGTCGCCACGGTGGTGGAGAGATGATTGGCGAGAGTATTGCTGGTGGGGGACGTTGATGGCGGGCTTTGTAGAGTGCTTGGTTGGAGGTAATTTACTAGAAATTGACGGTTCTTGAGAGAGATTTTACTTAAAAATTAAAATGTCTATTTCACTACCAAAGCTGCTTGTGAAGAGATAGAATGCGACAATTCTCTAATTGAGGGGCTAAAGGAACTCTTTCAAGAGAATTATTGTTAGGAGATCCGGTGCATGTCAGCCAAAATCATCTTTAATATTGGTGGATTAAGGTGTGACTTCCACAATCTGAGGGCTGGGCTCACGTGCAACCAGTACACCTGATAATTTCTGCTTTCAAGAATCAATTTTTGTTAATGTGACATCTGAGTCCACCACAAGTAATTAATAAAATCACCTCACTCAATTGCCCGTGTTGATTAATGTTTCATTATGACATACTCTTATTGCAATTTAGCAGCAAATCATATCGTGTGATGTGAAAACACATGTGCAAACCATAGTCTCAAGAACTGTCTACCAAATTGATCTATACATATAACACAGAGCCTGACCTAATATAAGCAACATCTTGATGATAAAACTAACTGATATGGATCAGATAGAAAGAATTGGAGTTATCTACGTACCAGCATAAGCCCTTTAATAATCTGGTCAGTGTAGTACTCCGGTTGTGATTCCTGCAAAGATAGCAAGTCATCCGCCATTCTTACAAAATTAAGATTGGGGCAAATCCAAGATAGATAAAAGGAAGAAAAGAAAGAAAGATTAAACAAAGACCCAGAGAAAGCATCAGGGTGGGGGAGGTTGCTGGGATTCTATGCTGGAACAAGACAAAACAATCGGAGCTTGCTATGTTGCTCTTTCATTATTGCAACACCTTCACACTTTCTAGCTTTTGTTGGCTTATGAGCCTCTTTTTAATCAAATTTAACTATGCATGATTCCATTTGACAAGCTCCTTATGTTGCGAAAACAAGTAATCCAACTATAAAATAAACAACCACTGGGGATTCGCCCCTGGCCACCCTTCCAATTTGAAAGGGGGAAGTGAGGGGTTCAAATCCCTATCTCCTCAGGGAGGATTGAGGTGGGGACGGTTTTATTTCAGGAGTGGGTTTCAACTCCCATGTCCTGCAAGGAGGCAGGGCAAAAGTCTGAGAGTGAGTGTTAGAGTAGAATTAGAGTAGGACTGACAAAAAAAAAACTATAAAATAAACTACATACCAAAAAAAAAAAAAAACTATAAAAAGGACTGAATAAAAAAATAAATGGGGCACCGAGTTTACTATTGATGCATCAAACTTTATTGTAGTAATTGCGTCATCATTTGTACTAAAATCTCATTACCGTCTTACAACCTTCCATAGATGAACAAATGATGTGGCGTGTTCATTGAATATGATTATTGAAAGAACAAGTTAAACTACTTTCGACCATCACTTTCTTTGAAGGATAAATTTCCAAAGAGTCCAAAATCTATTCTACGGACAATTCACTCATAGAGTTTTCAATTTAACCAATTAAGTAGTAAACATTTTGATGTTTTACCACTGAAGTTCTTCCGGCCATCGCTTAGACCCGACAACCTCATCGGCCCTTATGAGATGTTGAACAATGGCAAAAATAAAAATAAAAAGAGAAAATAATTAAAAGAAAAGATTTCTGCAGCCCTCTCCTGTGGCCGATGACCCTAGCCAACCATTGTGGTGGCCCTAGCGACCCTTGTCATCCTTTCTATTAAGATGAATAGTGAGAGAGAAATATATATATATAAAGTTATCTTTAATTGAACTAACTCAGATTACAAGTTTACAATGCGTAAGAACAAAAGTTAATAAGGACTTTGTAATGTTACCAATGTCACTTGCTACGAATGAGATCAATGCTCCTCATCTTTAGGGACTTCATAACATGTTACATCATTAACTCTATTATGGCTAGTGAATCATCATTTATACTATAATTTCATTATTGTCTTACAACCTTCTATAGATGAACACTTGATGTGACCTGCTTATTAAATATGATTATTGAAAGAGCAAGTTTAACTACTTCCGGCGAACATTTTCTACAAGTTATAATTGTCTAAAAAGTCCTAAACCTATTATATGGAGGCCAATACAATTTTAAACTTTTCAATTTGGCTAATTTAGTTCTAAATTGTTTGACAATTTCCCAATATAGTCCTTTTGTCCATTGCTGAGACCCCAGTGACCCCCACTAGCCCTTTTGAGAGATGGAGAATAGGAAAATAAAGAAATTTAACTTAAATTGAATAAAAATTCAGATTACAAGTGTATAATGTGCATTGAATTAAAGTTAACCCTAACTTTGTAATGTTACAAATTTTGCATTTATTTTTCTTGCTATGAATGAAACCGATGCTCCCTAATATTAAGGATTCAATCACCCGTTTTGTCATTAACTTTATTAAAGGTAAATGCATCATCATTCATGATAAAATCTCATTACTGTCATACAAACTTCTACAGATGAACACATGATGTGGTCTGTCCAATGAATATGATTATTAAAATAACAAGTTTAACTATTTCTGGCGATCATTTTTTCTAAGGGATAATTGTCTAAAAAGTCCTATTCATATTGTATGACAGATAATTCAATCTTATTTTTTTAATTTGGCCAATTTATGCTTTAACCCTTTGATGATTTTCCAATGAAGTCCTTCAAGCCATGATTGAGACCTAGCGACCTTGCCGGCTGTTTCGAGAAGATTAATAGTGCAAAGAAAAGGAAAATAATGAAAAGAAAACATATTTGCAAGCCCCTCCTATGGCCAACAACCCTCACTAACCATCACTAAGGTCCCAGAGACCCCTACAACCATTCTAGGAAGATAAATAGCGGAAAAAGAAGAAAATGAAGAAAGGTATAGGGAAAAATCATATAAACAATAAATATTTAGAAATTTTTTAAAAAAAATCACAAAAGTCATTTATGTCGTCGTTGGGTGTGCCACATAATACGGCAGCGATCATGTGAGAGATCTCCATTCAAAATTGATCGGAAGGACTACATTGAAAAATTATCAAAAGATTTAGGACTAATTTGATCAAATTGAACAATTTAAAACTAAATTGGCCAAATGTACCATTGATTTAGGAATTTTAGGATAATTTTCCTCCTTTTTTTTTTTTTTTTTTAGCGTGCATGAATTCCACGAAGTCACCAAGCCAGAGACTACCATACCCTCTCAAGCAAAAATGAACTAGACGAAGTCGCCACGGTGGTGGAGAGATGATTGACGAGAGTATTGCTGGTGGGGGACGTTGGTGGTGTGCTTCGTGGAGTGATTGGTTGGAGGTAATTTACAAGAAAATTGAGGGTTCTTGGGAGGGATTTTACTTAAAAATTAAAAAGTCTATTTCACTACCAAAGCTGCTTGTGAAGAGATAGAATGCGACAGCTCTCTAATTGAAGGGCCAAAGGAACTCTTTCAAGAGAATAATTGTTAGAAGATCCGGTGCATATCAGCCAAAATCATCTTTAATATTGGTGGGTCAAGGTGTGACTTACACACTCCGAGAGCTAGGCTTGTTAGAGTTTTTCTAATTGTGGACTACATTAATTGATATTGTAATTTACCGTTTAACGTTTATCGTTTTACGGGGTTTGGTCTAAGATGAGATAAAATGTTTCTTAATTAGTCTAATATGGGCTGGCTAGTGTGGGCCGAGTTGAGCCTGGCCCGTAATGAGAGGGACTGGCTGGAAACTCTATAAATAGTGCTCAAGTCTCTCCTCTAACCCTAATTCTCACATGTATCCTCACCTAAGGGCGTTTACCTAACGCTAAACGTGAGGGGGGCCGCCTCATTGAGCCAGTGATACGGAGGGCAATAGAGGAGAAGGACTTGTTGCGTGGATCCCCTTGATAACATGTGGGTAATCCTTTTTCGCTTCCGCTCTATATTCGATGGATCCCAAAACAGTGCGTTAATCTTTCTACACAATTATGCATGTTCTTGTTCTGGTTATGGAGATCTTGGGGTTGCGCAATATGCGTCTAACATGTGGTATCAGAGCAACCATAACCCTAGAACTCGAACGCAATTGGTTTTGCCCTAATTTGTACGGATTTACCCTAATTTGTACGGATCTACCCTAATTTTTATGGATTAGCCCTAATTGGTACTGATCTTGCCCTAATTTGTGATTTTCGAGACTTTTGTTCAATAAAAATTAAATTAAATCACAAATTCGGACTGGGATCGACGAGACGAGCAAGAGGATCGGCGGCGCGTCGCCGAGGGATGCTTCACGCGCGGCCACGCGCCTCCTGGGCATCGAACGAGCGCCGCGCGTGAGATCCACGCGCCGCGCACTCAGGCGGCGCGTGTGGGCGCGTGGAGAGTCTGATCGGCGCGTGTCTGGCGGCGTTGAACTCGTATGGTGTTTTAATATCTTGTGGTATATTTATTTTATATGTTTGATGGTTTTATGGATGTGAAAATACATGCGGAACCCTAAATACGTGTATTTTTTGTGTATTTTTGCGTATTTTTCTTGTATTTTCTGTGATTTTGGAAATACAGGTGATGGGTTAGCAATATGTTATCACATAATAAAAAGGTGTGATTCATCAATAAAAATCAAATTTTATTGTGAACTGAAGCTGGCTTAATGCGATACAATTCATATGAGATTATATTTGAGTTATGTGCGGGTGATGAGAAACAATAAAGATGATGAAACTTTTGTTACTCAAGTATACTCCTTTACACACTAGTAATCTTTGAATGATAGACGACTTAAGGACTCATGACCAAACTGATGTACTGATTAACACATCTGCTGAATGTGGGTAATGCATGTCAATTAAGTTACTGCATATTGTACATGAACTCATCTGGTCACTTTTTAATGTCTATCAAGTTGAATATTTTTTATGGTTAAGGAGTATGACAACATTTATGCAGAGCAATAATATCTACTGTTAAATTTTAGATATTTGGTTCTCTGGTTTGACTCAATTAATAGGTCACTGGTTGATTACAATGATAATTTGTTGCTTAAAATTGGCTAATAAATCAGATGTTTGCCTTGGAGTCATGTTTTGTCGTATGAAACTCATGAGCAATAATGCTTGTTGATTTGGTGTACCCTGTATTACTATTGATGTTAATTTGTGAGAGATATAATAGATCAGCATTCTTTTTATGTTGTTATGGTAATATGTAATTTGGGTGCATAAGAGATGTTTCATTCTCTGTTATGAGAAGTTTCTTGTGTTGCTTTGATTGGTGATCTCATTGGAATCTGTCTTTCAGGTTCGCTATATATATATTTATATATATGTATGATTAATTTTTATTAATAAATAAAGCAATGTAATTAGTATAATATGTGATTTTGGTGATATGCTGCCCCTATCACTAAAGTTAAAATCACATGTATATGGTGTATGTGAGGAGTAAAGTTTATATCCCTGGTATGAGAGAATTTCAATGATTCAATTGAGTAGTGACCGCCAAAGTGGCACGCTTGATTGAGTTTGAGAAATTTCGGTCTCGTATGATGATTGGGATGTCTCCTGGTCTAATGCGTAATCATACTCCCAAAGGAGGTGATTGTGTATTAGTTCATGGAGGGATACATGATTCTAGTGATTGATGTGGTGGAGGAGTGATTGATTCTAGTGATTCATATGCCCAAAGGTGATGAATTCACGAAGAATTGGAACATATTCTCATAACCCTTATCATGTGGGGAGTGTACAATTGCATGTCATGTATTCTGCCCAAAGGTGATTATGTGAGTTTGCATGTAACTCTCTGGATGTGTACTTGTACGTCAAGTTACACAGTACTCACATGATGCTAATTATATATATTGCTTGGTTTTCAGTCACCTTTTCTGTGATTAATAACTCCACTATTATTGAGGTTTTTACTGCTTCAAATTTTAAGTTATGGACATATGATTTGTTGCTTGAGAAAAGAGCAATTGAATTTGCTTATTGTCCATGTAGCGTTCCATTCTGGAACATTTGAAAAGAGGTTTGCCTGCGGACTACACTGCTATAAGATGAAGGAAGCCTTAGTTGCTTGAAATTATATCTTGTATGATATTGAAATTAGGACACATCTATAAAAATTGTGTTTAAGTCCTAATGACATATACATCTCGTATATGATTAAAAAGTTGTTAGGTTTAACAGTGACAATGAGTATTTTGGCAAGTATGACAATGCGAAATAACTTAAAAGGTCATTTGTCAAATACTTGGTAGATTCTAGGGTGGTAATTTAATTACTATGGTCTTTTGTGGGCTGATATTATGAAAGCAATTTTTTCATATACAAAAGGGGTATTGATTTTATGACCCTAAAGAAGGTACAAGAATTATGGAATCAATTACTCTAAAGTTTCTAAATATTGACGTAATTGTAGAGGATAGCTGCTCTCAGACTATTAAAGATAATAGTATGATGGAAGTTACTATGTTTTTGAATCTCCTATACCATAGACTAAACTTGTTGAGGTTCAAGGTACTATTCTTGATATAATTTATAATTAAATTTCTTAAACCTCTCAAGTGCAGA
This sequence comes from Eucalyptus viminalis, assembly GCA_014182385.1. Classification (NCBI taxonomy): domain Eukaryota; kingdom Viridiplantae; phylum Streptophyta; class Magnoliopsida; order Myrtales; family Myrtaceae; genus Eucalyptus; species Eucalyptus viminalis. The sequence goes on from CM024533.1 coordinate 23,967,844, forward strand.
ATGAAGTGGTTGTAGCTTTATTAAGGAGATTTGTTAAGGAAAGACGATCGGTTATACCATCGAGACTATATAGTCTACTTGTGAGAGCATGATTACAATATCCACTATATAGTTGATGTAATGACATATTTATAAATGTCGTTTCTTATTCTCAATTAAGTATGTGATTAGATGCCATAAAAGGCGATATACAATCTATGAAACATGTTTGGAAACTTACTGACTTGTCTAAAGATCACAAGTTTATTAGTTGCAAATTGGCGTACAAAACTAAAAGAATTTCAAACAAAGATTGTGGAATTTAAAGCCAAATTTGTAACTAACGTTTTAACTCTGAAAGAGGGGTGGATTGTTTATAGTGAAGAAATAATTATTTCTTTAAATGTTCTTTCAGAGTGAGCGTGGCATTAATAATTTATTTTGATATAAAGTTATGCCAAATAGATACAAAATCTATATTGTGCAACTGGATGATTTTGCAGCAGATTCAAGTAAACTTGTGTATAGACTGAAAAGTTCTAATTCATGGTCTTAAGCAAGTTTCCAGACAATATTATTAAAGTTTCATAGTGTTGTTATTTTATTCAATTGGGAACAAAGTAATTCAGTATACTGCAAGGTCGGTGGGAGGAAATTTATTTTTTCTCATACTTTATGTACATGATGTTTTGCTTATAAGTTGTGACCTTGAGACATCTTATATCCTTTGTACTGAGGTCTGTAAGGATTTTTTTTGCCATATTATATTAGATTTTCTCGGAGGACATTTGCTGATTGTATATTAGAAATATTTAATATACATCATTGCAAGCCAGTAATTGCTCCTGTTGTTAAGGGTGATGGACTAAATCTATCACATTGTCCTTATTTAGATATTGAGAAAATCTAATTAAATGGTGTACCTTGTGTCGTGCACTTAAAAGTATAATGTATACTCAAATTTGCACTGGACTAAATATCGTCTTTGTGACGGGACTTCTAGGAAGATATCAGTCAAATCCATGACGTGATCACTGGGTTGTTGCCAAGAAGATTTTAAAGGTACTTAAAGAAAACAAGAGATTATATGCTAATTTATAGACATGTTCAATTCTTGCAGTTAGTAGGGTATTTAGATGTAAACTTTGCTGGCTGTTCTGATGACATGCAATCAATAACATAATACATATTTATGTTAACAGTAAGTGCAATAAATAAAGTTTTATGTCATCTTCTACTATGTAAGCAGTGTTAGTAACATTCTTTTAGGTTGTTACTTGGGCTTTTAGGCTCCAGAACCTCATGAAAGGAGTTGATTGTTTTAACTTTATGGATAGACCCATACGGTTGTATTGAGATAACAAATTTGTAGTATTATTTATTTACTACAGAGGTCTCAAGGGGTCTAAATATATGGTAGTCAAATATTTTTTTGACCATAAAGAAACGGTACAGAAATGTGACTTATAATATAACATATTTTCACAGATGATGTGGTTGCAGATCCACTAACTAAAGGCCTACGCCCATGTGTATTTTAAGTAACATATCGTTTACATGGGCCTAGGAGTATCTTCGGATACTGTTGTTTAGTGGGAGCTATTTTGGCTTTACTCTGATAAAGTTCACATCTGTGGTTCGTTACACTTAGTAACGGTTTGATATGTATCAACTTTTGCATTCAATAAAATATTTTGAATGTGTTGTTATTATGTTGAATACATATTGATAAAGTCTCAAGGGATTGTATAGACCTTGAGTGAAGGCTAGGGCATCCGGGCATCCGGTTATTAGCCTTGTGCATATGTCTTGTGATACATAAAGAAATGTTAACCATAAGGACAAGACATATGTGGGTTCATTGGAACCATAAAGCATTCTCTAGTGGCACAAGTTTTTTGTGACACCTAAGGTAAGAGAATGGTGACTGACAAATGGGATCTCTCTATGAGTGACGTTATCCATTTGACACACTACCATATTGAATCCATATCAATAAAGTTGAGAACATTCGTGACCATGGAAGGCTCTGTGTGTATACACGCAGTTACCGCCATGATTCGGTGTTTAAGACTTTATGGGATAGGATTGACTATTAAGAATTATCTCTGGACCAATGTGCGCGCATAGGTACGATTTCAATTAATATAGTCCAAGTGGGAGAATGTTAGAGTTTTTCTAATTGTGGACTACATTAATTGATATTGTAATTTACCGTTTAACGTTTATCGTTTTACGGGGTTTGGTCTAAGATGAGATAAAATGTTTCTTAATTAGTCTAATATGGGCTGGCTAGTGTGGGCCGAGTTGAGCCCGGCCCGTAATGAGAGGGACTGGCTGGAAACTCTATAAATAGTGCTCAAGTCTCTCCTCTAACCCTAATTCTCACATGTATCCTCACCTAAGGGCGTTTACCTAACGCTAAACGTGAGGAGGGCCGCCTCATTGAGCCAGTGATACGGAGGGCAATAGAGGAGAAGGACTTGTTGCGTGGATCCCCTTGATAACATGTGGGTAATCCTTTTCTGCTTCCGCTCTATATTCGATGGATCCCAAAACAGGTGCGTTAATCTTTCTACACAATTATGCATGTTCTTGTTCTGGTTATGGAGATCTTGGGGTTGCGCAATATGTGTCTAACAAGGCTCACATGCAACCAGTACACCTGATAATTTCTGCTTTCAAGAATCGATTTTTTTAAATATGACATTTGAGTCGATCACAAGTAATTAATAAAATCACCTCACTCAATTACTCGATGAGTGTTGCATTATGACATACTCTTATTAGCAATTTAGCAACGGATCATATCGTCCGATGCGAAAAAACGTGCAAAATACATAGTCTCAAGAACTCTACCAAATTGATCGGTACGCATAACGCAGGCCCTGACCTATTATAAGCAACATCTTGATGATAAAACTAACTGATATGGATCAGATAGAAAGAATTACTCTATGTACCTGCATAAGCCCTCTGATAATCTGGGTTGTGACTCCTGCGACAGCAAGTCATCCGCCATGCTGTTTGTGCTCTCCAAACCACCGCAACCACCATTTAATTGACACTTGGCCCAACCCGTCCGGGCCATTTGCGGGTCTCATGTTCAGTAGGTATGGCCAATAGTGGGCCAAGATTGATTGCTGACATGGGCGGGTTAATATCATTTTACATGCTTCCATATTTATTAAGTATGATTTAGTGTCGAGAGTTTCTTCAGAATTTTCGATTGAAAGCATAATGACTTGGTAGGACGAAATATTGAGTACTTACAATGTTGTGGCTAAACTCACATTTATGTAGCTGTAAGCAATCATATTCTAGACGGGAAAAAAAATAGTACCATCTAGACCAGCAGAGATCGAAACTTGTCTGACTTTGTGGATCATCACACATGTCTCTAGGCCACGATGGAAGTTCTGCATTTTGAAGTTCATATCAATTGATTATGTCTTCTTGCTCGATGATTCAGGTAACTCAATGCTCAGCAATCCTCGCCATGATTTTACGGGGTTTGCACATGGCTTCCAACGACACCACTTTAGGCATATTCATTCCTTCTCCTTCAGTCATGTCCACCAATTCCTCACTTATTCTCTTCCATTCGAAGCACTGGATCAACGATCCCAAAGTTACAGTGATCACTCGTTGAACCATGTTTGCTCCAGGACAGGCCCGCCTCCCAAGCCCAAATGGCAAGTATTTGTATTTCCGTTATCTTCATTTTCAAATCTCTCGGGTTTAAAACTCGTCGGGTCGTCCCACAACTTGCGGTCCCTATGAATGGTCCATGCATTGATGAATACTGAGTATGACGAGGTACATTGTAACCGCCTATCGTGCAATCCTGTGATGACATGTGTGGAAGTAGAAGTAATGTTTGAGAGGTAAGAAAGTTTTGCAATGTCTGTCTCATCTATCAAGCGCTCTTGGCCAATCACACTATCTAGCTTCTCAGTAGCTATTTTTAAAGAAAGAGGATGATTGAGTAGATAAGACATTCCCCATTCGATTGCCAAACCTGAAGTGTCGGTGCCTGCTATGAGCATGACCTAGTAGAAGAATAATGGGAAAAAAATACGTTATCATTAAATATGAAAATGAAAGAGTTGATTATAGTGATAATCTTAGTAGTAATCCCCAAGCTGTTAATGCAATCCACAAGTTAATGGATCAAGTATTATAGAAGAATATAAAATTAACAAGTATTACAATTTAATCTATTATTTTGGTAGCAACTTAGATCACAAGAATTAACATAACATCGAGATAATCAATTTTATATTCTATACGACCCATGGATAAATGCCTAATATGTATGCAATATTCCACCATGAGGATGAGATGCTAATGTTTGTCAGATTTCTACGTACCAGGATTAGCCCTTTGATGATCTCATCAGTGTAATACTCTGGTTGCGTCTCTTGCAACGAAAGCAAATGATCTAGCACAGTGTCCCTACTCTCTCCACCACCTCCTATCTTGTGACTACCTCTGCGCTCTTCAATCAAATTTTGTAAGAACTCGTCTGATCTCTTGCCCAGTCTAGACACCTTCTTCTCATAGTCCCTAAAGAGTAAAGACCAACCTCAAAATACTCAAGAAATCCCCTGGATACGCACCGTCGGCATATTTCAGCATTTCAGGCATCATCTCACGAAACGACCTTACCTCCTCGGCATGGGTCGCGTCTTCCCATAATACCTCTTCCCAGTCAACATCCTTACAATGATGTTGAATGTCATCTCCAAGAACATTGATTTTAGCTCCACCTTAGTGAAATCGTCACAAAATGATGAGGTTCTTTTGTTTAGTTTAAGTAGGAGTCTCTTGATTTCATCCATTCGAATGGGCAAAAAGGAGTTGAGACAGGCGGAGGAGAAGATTTCGAGGGTACAAATGCGGCGGAGATTGCGCCAGTGGTCACCTTATGGGGCCATGGTGACAACTGTACTGCCGTATCCAATTTGGTTGGCAGCAACACTGGAGGGGCGGTTGGCAAGCACGGTGTCAGTTTTAGTGCAGCATTCTTCGGCGGACTTGGCGGGAGCCGAAGCGGAGAGAGAAGACAGGGCCATAGGATTGGGAAAGGGAGTGGAGTGTCTGGTGGAAGGGGCGTTTTATGAAGTGGAGGTGGCCGAGGATGGGGATGGAAGGCGGACTTGGCGGGAGGTTTTTGGGTCGCTTTAGCCATGAAGAGAAGAGCTTGAGAGTGAGGAGGAGGAAAGCCAAAGGAAGGAAAGTGTAGAGTGACGAAGTCTCCATGGTTGGGACGAACTTGGTATTGGCGAAGGCTATGGAGTCCCCGATTATAACATGGCAAAATAGTATTCTCTTACTCCGATGCTTCTGGCCATCTGGAGTTGACTTACGGCAATTATTGCGGAAATTCTTACGTAGCTATTGAAGACCAATTTGGTTTATAGTAATAACCATGTCTTGCCTGAGGCCAAAAAAGCGATAAAAATACAAAACTGCTGTTTTGTTTCATCTTTTATAGTGACAGGTAGAAAGTTTTGCTTGTATTGTTGCACTCGAACAATATATCGCAGGTAGAAATTTTAGTTTCTCCTTGGAAACCGATCGTATTAGTCAAATATATATATATATATATGTTTGGCCGGCGGGGATAAAAAAAAAAGTTAATGCAAGTTTTGAGAGAAAATGCCAACCGATGGTCATCATCGCGAAGTGGACACAATTGACATTAGACAAATTCCTAATCCATAAAGATCCTGAATATTTCTCAATACTTTAGTAGCTTTAGAAAAAGGCGAATCAAATAGTTGTTGGACTTGTAGATAAGAAGGAACCTTGCAAATCAAATCATTTATGTCAGCCAACCTCTTCTTTTCATTTTGAAGTGATTTGTCCACTGATAAGATAATTTAATTTTCTGGGTGCTTTCCAATGTTACATTCTAGTTATATATGGATGTGCAGTTGTTGATAGCTGATTTTTAGCCGACGCCTTATTAAAATAAATTTATCAAGATTAGGATTTTTATTTCTTTCTTTTACTTTGTTATTTTTAAGTGATTTCTGATTCATTTCCATTTAAAACCTAAAAAGTCAAACGATTGAATTTTAAGTTGACTTTTTGATCAACCATTGATTAAAAGTCAACATTGAGTTAAAAATTGGCTTTTTGCACAAAAAGACCCTAAATAGTCTTAATTTCACTATAGTAAAGTTAATTTTAAATTTTTTGAAGATTTGACCCAAAAATCAATATTTTGGGAAAAATCAACTAACAAAAAGTTGATTTAGTGTCAATTTGACTTTAGTGTTGAAAATTTTCTAAAAATCAATTAAAAACCTTGTTTTTCGAATTTTTCAATTTTTGGTTCGAAATTGGCCAAAAGTGAAATTACTTTCATTCTAATCATAATTAGGCTTAGTTTCTTTTCCGACATTGGATTTAGGGACCATTTCTCATTCAATCGTTCATTCAGTTTCAAGAACGATCATGTTAAAAGGCGAATTGCCACTTTTAGCCCTAACTAGGGGGTATGAATCAATTATTCATGATATGCGAACGAATGCTTTCATTCCATTCATTTTCTCGATATAAGTCCAAATCTATAGGTCTATTTTAAGAGATTCACTCAAGAACTTTCTAATTTAGGGAATTCAACCTTCTTGAATATACCTTGATCTACAAAAATCGTAGCATTGTATGTGACCTTCTATTAATGCTGATTTGAGGTAGTAAACCTCATTTTTTGGCTTCGATTTCTTATGAACATATGATTTAGGCTCAATGAGCTTTGATTTGATAGGAAGTTGAACGATTTTGTTGATTTTGTGAAATTTTTTGATGTTCAGTCTTTGAACGAGCTGTCTGTTTGCTATTTTTCTATTGATTTTTGTATTTAGAATTTGGAGATGGTTTCTTCATGAAAGTTGCATGAAAATGTTTTACTCATATCATATCTTCTTCTTTTTTTCTTCAAAATTTTTAGAGTTGATTTGGTTAGGTAAATTCTTGAAAAATCGTCCTTAGGTCAATCTATCCTATTCTGAGTTTGACCAATGTTTGCTTTGAAATAAGGTCTTATGTCCATTTGGATTTCCATCCTTCATAAGAGGTGTTGTAAGTATTACAAGCTTTCTAACTAAATATAATTCATGCCAAATGATCGTTGTTTACTAGGTTAATCATGTGTGCAAAAATGCGTCAATGCTGCTGCGCTTTGAGACTTAATTGTATTGTTTTGTTTTTGCCATTCTTGTGTAGGCTCATGTGAATTAATTTAGACTTAGGTGTATTCATGGAAAATAACCATGAAATTGCATTCTACATATACAATTTTTCATAAAATTTTGGCATGTGTTAAGTCATAGAAAATCACTCATATTTTGTGCTAATCTTACTGTGATGGAGGCTGAACACGAACCCATGAAAACATCTGTTTGAGCTCCTTAAGAGCCAAATTAGATCATGAGGTCTTATAGACATGTTAAGAGCATACTGCAAGCTTCACGTTCATATATGGTATGCCTCATTTGAAAGTCATTTACAATGTAAAAACCATGTATTAAGTTAGTAAGTCCTAACTGAAATTGTCTTGCATGTCATCCTTAATCATAAGTCACCTTTTGATGTTAATGGATCCACGTGACTTTTTGCACTTCGATTTAGGGTTAAATGTATTAACCAAACTTTGTTGCATTCAACCGTATGTTGTGTGTGAATTGCACATTTGTTATGCATTGTTTAGGTGGCCTCATAATCCAATAATCATGCATCAATTTTCTGATTTGCTCATTGACGATTTGCACGCTTTTGTGATTGTCGCTATTTGACCATGAATTTGACCCTAATCGGATTCGACATCTCTTAGAAAGTCTTAGGATACGTCTCAATCTTTCCGATGACATTAATTTTGCTTTTTGCATGTCATTTGACCATTTTTTTTTGTTAAGTTTGCCTAGAAATCTACTTTGAATGAAATTTGGAATCCCCTTTTGCTTTTGTCAGTCAGACCTCTTGTTATTTTTGTATGATTTTCTCATTAAGCATTCTGAGGTCTGGTCCTTAATAAAGTTTGTTTTAGTTTGTTTTTCTTTATCTTCTTTACATTGGGGTAAAAGATTTTTTAGACTTTATTTACTAGGTCAAATCATTATTGATTTGCGATGATAACTTGTTATTTGGTTACATTTCTGATGCGATGTTATGTGTTCTTGAATTTTTATAAATTTCTATATAGCTCACCTTAGAAAACTCTTTTCATGAAAATTGTTCATCATGATGTGTTTGATGTTGTGTAATTTTCTTGGAGCCAATTATCCATGGGTTCATTTTCACTTGCTTCAATCTTATTTACCATGTTCAATGATTTTTTGTTGTAATTCTCCACTGTAATTTTCTTCTAAATTTTTTAGGACATCTTGCATGCTAAATTGAATTCACATTTCTTCACAAGTTTGATCCTTACCTTCCGAACTTCGCACACAAAAATTCTTGAAAAATAAAAAGTATGTTACCATGCTTTTCAGACCTTTCGAATGTCATGAGATTATTTGAAATTTCATGTTCTTGTTGATTTGAACTTGGTTTTTGTTCAATTGATGCTCATGCACAAAAATTTTAAAATTTTCATATTGTTCTTTATGTTCCAAATTTCCAAATCGCATATTAGCATGGCATTAATATCGTCTAAGGTTTGGAACGTATTTAAGGCATCCGCGAAGCTCGATCAATGTGCACAGGATTCACCCGAGTTAGCCTTGATGATTAAATGTGTTCCATAATCGTGATACAATTTTGTCGTGCCACTTACAAATTTTTCTTACAATTCACTATTTAATTGTTCTTTAAATAATTTTTGGGCATCACTCGAATCATTAGCTTTTGATGTGTGCTACTTTCATCAAACACCTATGATTGTATTTAACGCCTGTTGACTGAATAAGCGATCTAGTGTTGGGTCACTAAAATTGTCTGATTGATTGAGAATCAAGGCCTAAGGGCTTGCATGTGTGTTTACTTTCTACTATGTATGTGATTTTTAGATGTATGTATAGGTGCGATGTATGAACTCGTGGGATACATTTGGATCACACTTAGAGCTTGTTTTAGGGGCTTTTGTACATTGGTTGCCATGTGAGCACACAAACGGTGGCTAATTGTTCTAAGTCATTAAAAAAAAAAAAAAGAATAAGGGTAGGTGTCCTAAAGGGATCATTGCATGGATCATAAAGGCCAACCCAAGGTCAAATTTGACCAATTATGCATAATTTTCGAGTTCCCTGACTATTTTTTTTTTTTTGGTCATTGTTATTGTTTTTGTAATGTTGATTGTTTCTTTCCCATTGTATGTACCTAGTCTTAGTTTTAGATTATGATTTGGATAGATCCATGGAGGAAGTGGCTCCTTAAGATGTGAAGACGATGAATGGTCAATGTCTAATCCAACCTTGTTCTTGCATCAATTTGATTCCTCGATATTTGTTTCGGGTTGTTTGTGTTGATAAGTGCTCAACGAGTTGTGGGTTCCCTTCTTTGATTTAATTTTCATTAAGATTTCATATTAGATTTACCGCTTTCCTTAAACTGTTTTCTTGAGTGTTTACTTATCACACTGTCTTTAAATTTCAATTGTTTGTTTTTCTTTATTTTGATAGAATTAGAATTATATGAAATTGACCATCCACGCATGATCACCTAGTTAGTTTTATTGGAATTAAAAAGTAGAAAGACATGTATGGACACCTTAGAAAACACAACAAACCATTGGGTATCGAAAAGGCACTAATAGAAATGTTAGCATAATAACCCAAATCCTTGAACCATAGAATCTCTAGTTGCGTAGAAATCAAATGATTACTCTAGACCATCAATTAGGTTTTCTAGTCAATCCCCAAAAATGAGGCTAGTGGTGACTCTTGACATTTATCTAAGTTGTCTTAAACAACTCATAGATAATAAATAAACCATTGTGAGGGGTATGGGTCTCGACGAGACTCACCATAGTTTAGCATACCCAATGTGGAAATATTAAAGGATGAAGTAATGTCATCCATATGAATGAGTACTATTGGGAAAGTTACTATGGTAGCGATACCCCTAAGTTCGATATTCATATCCGATCTCATTTTCCAAGGTGTATCGTTCATGTAGATATGAATCATGATACATTCCACTGTCATGCGAGGTATGAGCTTGGAAGAACTCATGACCGTGATCAATGGAACTCACATGGTCAATCCCAAATGATGAAGTGATGACATCTTTTGGAACATGTACCTTCCCATGGTTAAGTATCTCTAAACCCGACCTTTCTGCTTATGACGCTCGAGGGTTGGGTCGCAATGACAGTTTTGTTTTTTTTTTTGGTCGGTCCTACTCTAATCTTACTCTAACACTCACGCTCAAACTTTTTGCCCTACCTCCTTGCAGGGACGTGGGAGTCAAAACCCACACCTGAAATGAAATCGTCCCCACCCCAATCCCCCATGAGGAGGTGGAGGATTTGAATCCTCCACCTTCCCCTTCCAAGTTGGAAGGATGGCCACTGCGACGATGGTTAGTGCATAACATATTGTAACAAACGATTTTCAATTGAGTGGACATTTTTATCCTTTATTTCAAATTATTTTTTATGTGGAAAACTTGAATTATCAAGTTAGTTAAGAGTCGAGAGTTGATAGGGCTTCTTATTTCTTGGTTTTTTGGTTCCATGGGCAAGATTCTTGAGTTATTCTTTTATTTTATTTTACATAGTAATTTCTAAACGGACATCATGTTGAGATTTCTTTCTTATTAGAAAAGGAAGCTTAAAATGTGAATTTTTTTATAATCTTTATGAGACTATTAAATGAATTTCTGCATTTTACTTTCTTAAAATTTGGTTGTTAATGAATCAAAGAAAGGATATCTTATTGAACTCAGTTTGATTACCGATTGCTTTTGTTATCTACTACTACAAGAAAGCATATTGCAGTGAATAATGTTTGATTATCCATTGTCTTTGTTATCTAATATTACCACTACCACTACTTCTACTATTGCTACTACTATGCTTATCGGTAAATTTGTATTATTTAATTTAGCAACTATTAAAAATGTCACAATAGAATAAATGCAAGTTTTGAGAGAAAAAGCCAAATGATGGGCATCACCATGAAGTGGACACACAGTTGACATTAGATAAATTCTTAATCCATAAAGAGCCTGAATATTTCTCAATAGTTTAGTAGCTATATAAAAAGTTTATTTAAAGAGTTGTTGAATCTTGCAAATCGAATCATTTACGTCAGCCAACCTCTCATTTTCATTTTGAAATGACATCTCCATTGATAAGATAATTTTATTTACTGGGTCCTTTCAAACGTTACATTTTAGTTATATATGGATGTATAATTTTGTACTGTTAGTGCATGATACATGGTAACAAATGATTTACAATTGAGTGAATCTATTTATCCCTTAACTCAAGGAAATCTTTTATGTGAAAAACTTGATTTGTCAACTTAGTTGAGAGTCAAGAGTTGATAGGGCTTCTTATAACTTGGATTTTTGGTAGATTCAGAATATAGAAAAATGTTGGGGAATTCCAAAGCTCTTGACACTCTATGGGCAAGATTACAGAGTTATTCTTTTATTTTATTTTACATAGTAATTTTTTACTCGAACATTATGCTAAGATTCCTTTCTTTTTTGAAAAGGAAACTTAAAATGTGACTTT
>CM024533.1:23979617-24113125 GCA_014182385.1 Eucalyptus viminalis
ACATAGAAGAACAACATTCTTGCATGTAACATGAAAGATAAGGAATGATATTCATATTAGCAGTTTCCATAAGTGTAGACAAACACAACATGAAGTTCCAAAAGGCAAAGTTAGGCATCAAGGCCTGACTACCTTAGAGAGGAATTTATGTACCGATTTCCTTTGGTTGCTGCATCAAGCACTACAAAAAAAGAGAAGGAACAACAAGGTTCAGATTAAAATACACATAAAGAAGCATCCATTAACTAGACCCGTTAAACGGGTGGGTCGGGTCGGGTTTGGGTCGGATCATAAATGGTCCGACCCAAAGCGACCCATTTAACCCGTTTATAACCCATTTATTGCAAGTAAATTTTTTGACCCATACCCGGTACCCGCCTATACCCAACCCATACCCGACCCATTTAACAAAACATAAAAAAAAGCTTATATATATATATATATATAAATGGTATTGCTAACATGATTTTATACAATACAAATTTAAAAAATAATTATTTAAAAAATCGAATTTTAATTATTTTTATTTTAAAAAAATTAAAATTTTAATTATTTTTTATTTTCTTTTTCTCTTTCTCTTTTCTTTTTCTTTTTCTTCTTCCTCTTCTTTGGCCAGCCACAGGCGAGCTGGCTCGCCCGGCTCGCCGACGCCGGCGAGCTCGAGCTCGCCCGCCAGATCCGCGAGGTTGGAGCTCCTCGCCCGACGCCGGCGAGTTCGAGTCTCGCCCGATCGGCGAGGTTCGACTCAGCGAACGTCGGCGAGGCTCGAGCCTCGTGGACGTCGGCGGGCCTTCGCCTCGCCGGATCTCGGCGAGCTCGAGGCTCGCCGGCGTCGGGCTTGGCTCAGCTAGCCCCTCGCCAGATCTGGCGAGGCTTGGGCCTCAGCGGACGTCGGCGAGGCCTTTGCCTCACCGGACATCGGTGAGGCCTTCGCCTCGCCAGATCTGGGGAGCTCGAGCCTCGCCCAACGCCGGCGAGTTCGCGTCTCGCCAGATCGGCGAGGCTTGAGCCTCGCTGGGTGTCGGCGAGGCCTCCGCCTGGCCAGATCTGACGAGCTCGAGCTCGCCCGACGCCGGCGAGCTCGAGGCTCGCTTGGCCGGTCGCCGGCCATCGCCGTGCCGGCGACTAGAGTTAGAAGAAAGAAAAAAAAATTATAATTTTGATTTAAAAAAAAAAGAAATTGTAAAATTAAAGAGAAGAGAAAGAGATAATGAGGTTTTGAGTGAAAAATGGGTTGATAAATGGGTCATAAACGGGTGTTTACCCATATATCTTAGTGTTTACCCATTAAAACTTATTATGAATGCTTTATAAGATAAAGCTTGACCCATTAATGACCCATTAATGACCCATTTAACCATAAATGGGTCCATAAATGGGTTGTGCAACCCATTTAACACCTCTACCATTAACATATAAAATATCATGGAATAATTTTAATGAGACTATCCTCAACCAATTACTGCCTCTAACCCAACTTAATCAGCACGAAGATTACAAAGATCTCATGAGCTTCATATCAACAGCATGCACTGAATTGCAAAATGTTGTGAAAATCCCATTAATTATCTTCTTTTTGTTACACTTTCAAATCATTCGAAATTACATTTTGTGTTTAAATAGCATTTTAGAAAACCAGCAAACAGCCTTGAATTATCTAGCATGCGAAAACCGTAAGGATGTGTGAATGCATACACATGTATCCTTCAATCTCCAACATATATGAAGACAACAGTCCACCAGCAGTGCGTCCAACCCTTAGATGTCAATACTAGTGAGCAGGTTCCGCACATGACCATCATCAGTTGATGTTGGGAGAAAATACACATGACATGCTCGCTGACCAGAACAGGCTGGTGGGTTTAGCTCAGCAAATGAACTTATCTCACGGGGCAAATTTCGGATTACAAGTCCATTAGCAGTCATTCATTGTCAGGAAAAGAAACAGATTTTTTACTTTATTTTGAGGAACTTACCAGATTCTTGAAGGCGTCCAGCAGCATCATTGAAACACTGCATATGATCTGTTGAGCAAGAAGTTACCTGCGATTTTACAATATCTAGCCAGATAAACACAGAGCTTGTAATATCGGGAATAGCCACCAAAGAGTGATAGTTGTAATTTCTCTTTTAACAGAATATGGAGCTATTCCAACAGCACAAGATTCTGATTTTGAAAGGTATCACACCTAAATAAAAATGTAAGACATTCTCGAAATGTAAATTTTAATAGGAAAGCACCTTAAAACTTCACGCAATTAAGACATCTCAAGAGCACACTAATATGCTATATTTGGCTCATAATTTTTTCCTTCAATGTGAGTATCATCAGAGAAGCCTCATAAAAATTAATAAATCTTTCATATTTCAAGGTAAATGAACTCCGGACTGCAAATAATTCCTAAAACATACCAAAGAAGACTGTGAATTAAATGCAAAAGCACATGGGAAATGTGTCTTCATTGACACTTTATTAATGCTGACAATTCAATCTCTCTAAAATTTATCTTGACAAGTCTAACGTGTGACAAAAGTAAACCTTTACATAGCATCAAAGATTTCTCAAAGTTCCTCTCATGGTTTGCCGTCAAAATGTTACCAGAGAACCTACATAAATCATTAATCTTCAATCTCTAATTTCTTTTAGCATCATCAATCTTCAAATTATAATTTTATCGAAATCTCTTCTTATGATTTACTTTCCATGAAGATGACAGGACTGACATATCTGATAATTTTATTAATGCTGCAGCAATCACACTGAACCATGAAAAACCAAGAGGGATGTCAAATCATTCAGTGTCATCTTTGGGATGCATGAATCTCCTCTACAAATATATGGCATTGAACCAACTTAGGCAAGCTGGGAACGCTAGACAAAAGGGATAAGTCATGGCCACAATTTGATCAAACCAACCTCAGATAGAGCCAAGCGAAGTGAAGCAAATAGAGATGTGAAACTCTCGGCAATAGCAACAGAGTCCCTCTCAACCACTTCAAGAGCTTTAACAATATCGGTCTGGTTTGGCATAGGCCTCTCTCCAGTGTTATCCTGCCCACTGCGGTCAGTCAGCATTGGCAGAGATGCAGACGATGAATCCTTATCTTGTTCTTCTATCAATTTGTCCTGGTCCCGAGTGGCATTTCTGATCTTCATGATCCATTTCCACTAATTTGCCTATGCTTGTGATGCTTTCTCCAGAGTCAGCTACTGGAGGCGGCGATCCAACAAAAGCCACTACCTCAATTTATACTGCATTTCAAGAGGTGATGAAGGCAGCCCACTCATCATGCACAAGATATAAAACATTGTCATGATCTAAACCCTGATAGAAGTGACCGAAACCGATCACTCAAATCTGCTAAACCGAGCCCCCTACATGAAGATAGCCTTCTAAAATTTACAAAGCAAGGGGTACTGCAGATAGATTTGAACTCCAATTCACATGAACCCACGAAAGAGCACACCAAGCTCGACATGTAAGTGGGGAAAAAGAACAGAAAAATAAAATCCAATTCACCAGACCACCCACCTTGAACTTCTGGGAGATGGGCATTGATCAATGCCCCCAAAAACTAGAAACGTGACATATGGCGTCGACTTAGACCCCGAATTCCAACGATTTCTTGCCCCAAAAAAAGTCGAGAGCAAAGCAATTCCTATTTGTGCCGCAAAATCAGAATCGAAAAGGGAAAGGGAGAGGTTTCGTCAATTTCACAGTAGATAGCTGAGAAAAATGGGAGCTTTATTCGTCGAAATTGAGGAAAGCGGCTGTCGAGAGCATACCCTTAAAGGAGGAGATGGCGGGTCGCCCAGTCCAAGCTACGAGGTTCCAATCCCAATCAGGCGATCAGCCATCAGCAAGGTGTTTAAGCCCCCACTTGAATTGGTCAAGTTGGTAAAATGTTCCAAGTGTACCGTTGCTAGTCTCTCTCCAGCCTTGGAGTTCCTCTCTATCCCACTAGGTGATAGCTAACCCTCTCTTATCAAATTCCCAAATCTCAAACCTTAATCCTGTCTATCCACTGTAAAATCCAAGCATATCCCTCCCGATTAAGCCAGCAGCTTCCAGATCTTCCATTTTGATGATGTTTCCTACGGCAAAGTGTTGGCAGTCTTTCCTAGAGTTCTTCGCTTGTCCTCCAGATTATCCTTCTTCCAGGTGATCGATATATGTTTGCATTTCCTCTGGGTTTCTGCGTAGATCCTCTAGACTTGTCTTCGTCCAGGCGACCCATGGAAATTATTGCACCTCAGTGCCTTTTCTGGCCATTTTGTTTAAAGTGGAAGGAGGATATTGAATCTCTGGTTTTTTGCGCATCCATTTGTTAACCCTTTTTGCTCAAAGAAAGTACCCCTGTTGCTGCTCCTCAATAAAACCCCATGTTGAACAGCCATCACCCATAGAGATCCCTTCATTCCATATAAGACCATCCATAGGTTCTCAGCATATTTGGCATAGGTGACAGGAAATGGAAGGCAGATAGGATAACCATCTCCGTTTGGCAGCTCTTCGTCGAAAAATGAGAGACTTGTGGTTTGACAAGGATATCACTGACTCAGGGGTGAAATCCCGGAGGAAGAAAAGCAAGAATGTGACTTAACTTTCTATGTCAAGCTATTTTTTAAACCAAATGTTAATTTCCAGACTTTTATCAATATCATGAAAAAAGCATGGAAAACAGATTCAGTAAAATGTGAGTTAATTGAACTAGGTTTTTTTCTCATTTTTATTTCAATTAAGTGAAGAAAAAAGGAGGGTGTTAGAATCGGGACCATGGTCCTGCAAGTAACCTCTAATTATGAGAGAATGAGATCCAAACATACCTGAATACTATTATGAGTTTATGTATTATGCTTTTTGAGTGTATTTTTGTGGCATCCGGAAATTTTGACAACCCTCGGATATGTGACAGCCATGACTGATCGACAGAGGTATCGTTGGACTGTGTCATCGGTATCATGTACGGACATTATTTTGTTTCCACCATCTGGCCGATGAATCACGATTAGAAATGGTTCGATTGTGAATGAGTTGTAACCTTGTTCCTATGTACTATTACTAGTGAGACCGAGGCTCATTCTAAGTGACGTGTCGACAAGATTACTTATTATTTGGACTTTAGCTGTTTTTATTAAGTATGTACCCTAGGCGAAGGAGCCGAGAGACTCCATTTTACGTTCAAGCAGCCCGTACCGCTCGAAGACCCCATTTCCCCGGCTGTGTTCACGTTATCCATTTTCCATGCACGTTCGTGCAAATTTCATGTAGCTGGTCAACTATGGAAGGTGGATGTTGACCAAGAGCCACGTAGTTCTTTCTAAGTTGGACAAAAAAGAGAGAGAAAGAATACGGTTGGCTGAGGACACGTCCCTTGCATGGAGGAGAAAAGTGGCATGCTTCCAAGAAGGAGATCTCCATTGCTAGACACGTATAATCCAGCTGCCACTCACCCAATTAGCCACTGAAAACCCCCCTTTTTGTTGACTAGTTTTCAACAAAACCAGTGACCAGAGAAGCAAGGTCAGAGGAGGCCACGTTGCTTCATGTGGAGCAACCAGCGAAGGCCAAGAAAACCAAGCTGGAGACACGCCTCCTCCACCTGTCCTCCATGCATGCATCCATCAAAATCCCTACATGCAAGAAATCATCATTAGCTTAATTGATATTTAGAGGGAACAAAATAAGGCTCGGTTTTGAGAGAAGAAAGGGATTAACCGAGCAGATTTGTGCAGCGAAGGGAGAGGGAAGAGACTGCCCCTCCGTTCATGCGCTGCCGACGCCGCTCGAGTCTGCCGTCGCCAAGCTGCGTTCGAGACCCCGAGTTCTCCGTTTTGCTTGCTGTGGTTGCGTTGGACTTACAGCAAGTGAGAGTCCATTGATCTACACTTTACTTGCTGCGGTTGTGTGTGAAGTGTAGTGGATGTTGGACATGCTTGAGTTGTGATGCTGGATGTTGGAATTTCGAAAGTATAGGAGTAGTTCTTCAAGTTAGTAAACCGTTTCATGGAAAAACAGATTGACCTTTAGCGACTCCGTGAATTTTCTGTAATTATTTAGCTGAAATTTGACTTTGTGTCCTTGATAAAAGTTGTAGATGACATCTTGAGGAGTAACATACTAAAATTTGAGAAGAAACGGACGAGTATTGGTTGGTGAAACGATTTTCTCTGAAATTATTAAATCTGGAAATCATTACCGAGGGTTAGGGAGAGTTATGGTAATTTTAGCTTTTGATCTATCATGAATCTGACTTCGAGTTCTTCACAAAAATTTTACCTCTAGGTTTTTCCTATAACATATCAAACTTTCATAATTTTCTGAGTTGATTTAGGGGTTATACCAAATTTGTGAATAAAACTGTGCAATGGTTCTTTTGACTTGGTGTGCTTCGTGAAACATTTTTCTCTAGATCTCTTTTATAACATGTTAAATTTTCAGTATTTATTAAGATCGTTTACTAATTTTTCCAGAATTTTAATTAAAGAAGTGCATTATGTTTTATCCGAAAATTGTTTTATTTTCAAGAACAAATGAATTGCTCTATGAGATGTGATATCTTGGGTTGTTATTGATACAGCATATATAGTGACATTTAGCATATCATATGACATCAAAATTTGATTGAAACCTTTGATATTATTGCATCAAATGCTATTTTGAAAGTGAGACATATATGTGAATATACATTGTGACGTGATGATACTAGCATTGGCATATCATGCAATATTGAGATGTGATGAGACTCAAGAGACATTTTATCATTTCATTGAAAAGTGTTTTTTTTTCTGAAATTAAGATGTAAATTGTTGCCGTTGGACCCTCGAATCAACGATGCCCTGGGAGTCGGGATGTCGAAAGGTTTGAATGAGTCGATGCCCTTTGGATACTTGGTTATATTTTGACTACATGCCCAGAGGATTTTCCCCGAAAGTTTCGGGATGCTCGGTGGTATATCGGTACGTAATTCCAAGGGATGCCTGGCTATGAAGCACGGACACGTTGTCCATGCTTCCATGTCGTGTCCAACACGTGTCGGAGCGTGTCAGACACGTCAACACGCTCAAACACGGTTGGACACGCGGTCAACGCGTGTCGGATTTTCCGACACATGGTCAACTTTTGCCCGACATGTTTCAACACGCGTGTCTGGGAGGGAGCAGACTGCGAGCGACGGTGAGAGACGGCCGAGCATAGACTGAGGTGAGGGCCAACCCTATGATGTTGCGATGGATCCGACGAGGCTACAACTGCAAGGGAGAAAGGACCAAATGTGAGAGGAAGAGGAGAGGAAGGTGGTCGTGCGGCGAGCGGCGAGGAAGGGGGTCGTGCATGCGGCGAGGAGCAGCGAGCAGCAAGTGGCGACCGGCGAGGAAGGGGGTCGTGCGTGCGGCGAGGAGCGGCGACTGGCGAGGAAGGAGGTTGTGCAACAAGCGACAAGGAGGGAGGAGGAGAAGAGGAATGATCACGAGCGAGGAGGAGGAGGAGTAAAGGAGCTAGGGTTTATGAGAAACTCAAAAGTAATTAAAAAAAAAATGGGAGTCTATGGGTACCTATTTTTGGGGGAGGAAAGTGACAAACAGATGGGAGGAAATGGAGGATTGTGGGAGGGAAAGGAAAATAAATAAATTTGGGTGGGGCGAAATGGATGAGGAAAAGAAGAGAGTTGGGTGGACTCTAATGGGAATTTTTTTAATCAGAAAAATAAATAAATGAGATTTAAAAATAAAAGTAAATTTGGGGGGAGGGGGGGATTTCAAAAAATAAATGTAAATTTGGGATAATGAAATAAAAAAAGTATAAGATTTATTAATATTATTAGTATAAATTCATTGTAAATTATTTATTTATTTATTTATTTGTGAATTTGAATCAAATTAATTAAAAATAAAAATATTTATTTAATATTTAACTTGTCGGAACGTGTCGAAATTCTCTACTTTTTTAGAAATGACGTGTCGCGTGTCGTGTCGTGTCATATCGTTTGTCCGTGTCGCCGTGTCCGTGCTATATAGATGCCTGGTGGTATGTCGATACGTAATTCCGGAAGGCAGGGGTAACCATTTTCATGACAAGCCTCGGTGATTTCTTGTGATGCCAGGTGAGATGCGAGATGCCCGTAAGTGTTTGCCGGATGCCCGAAGGTGTGTGTCGGAGGTCTCAAGATGCCAAGATTGGATGCGAAAGCCCAGAGGGATTCAAACACTGGTCCCCGGGAAAATGAGATTCTTTCGAATATTAAAATGGGAAATAAATCATGTGCATGTGTGTGCATATGGCATGTGGTACATGAATTGTCCATGAGTTTTGAGTTGGTAATATTTGGCTTTGAAAATGTGGTTATCAGGGCATGGAATAAACCTTATGGATATATATATGCATGGTTGCATAGATGATATGTAAATTTCACATGAAATATTGGTTGTATTGCTTGTTGCATTGTGTAGTTTGATGGATCTTTTACTGCTGAGTGGTTGTACTCACCCCTTTTGGGGACTAACATTTCATACTAGACAAGATACCTCTGCTGCTATTGCCACCGGTAGATGGATTGAGTGGTTGGATATGACCGCGAAAATGAGGATAGCAAAGGAATGAACTTTTGGACGACGACACTAATCAATGGACTTTAAGTATATGACTGTTGGAAAAGATGTCGGCCATCTTTTGAAGTATACCCAAGTATAAAAGACCTTGACATTTTGATGTACCGACTAAAAATGTCCATCTGCTTTAAGTAAATAAAGGTGTTCGGCTTTAACTTATAAAATGTTTAGTAGGTATGCATCGTTTTCTTAATATAGGGAAGACAATTAATGGATGTGCTTCCGCCATATAAATTGCGCAGAGACCGATCTAAAAGATGTAAACCCCCAGAATTTATGAATTATAATGAAATTCCTTGGTATCAGAGCATTATATTATCAAGTCAAGTGAAAGGTAAGCGGACTGTGGCGACCCTAACGGTTCGGGGGCCGTCGAGGCGTGCCATAATTTTATAGGCCTTCCTAGTGCTAGAATCACTGAAAATGCTATACGCTTGCTAGCTTCTCGCTTGGGCCAAGTTGAGGAGGTTAAAATTGAATCCAGAAATAACAATGCACGGAAAAATGGAAAAGCTAGAGTGCTACTGAATTTGTCCAGCCCACTCAAAACATGAACTATGATTAATTGTGGGGAAAAGAAATGGTGGATAGACTTCGAGTATGAAAGGCTTCCTCACTTTTGCTATTCTTGTGGTCAAATTGGGCATTATGCAAACTTTTGCATTGAAATTCCCTATGAAGAAACTGAACTTTGCCCATGATCAACTAGGGCGGTATGGCTCATGGCTAAAGGCTGAAGTCCGAGAGGTTAGCCCCTATTGAAAGGCTTTTTATGGCAACATTGAACTTTTTGCTACAGAGGAAGTTGTGATGGAAACTCCAACAATGGTTACCGAAATACCTCAAAGATCAAAAGCAGATGAACCAAATGAACTGGTAATTGTTGCTATCCAGCATAATGCACAAGAGGTTATGGAAGAGTCAGGAAAGACGGAGCAACTTACTATACTCAGTGGGCAATGCACAGAGCAAAACACAATGATGCTTCCTTCTCTTGCAGGTAATGAGATCCTTTCACTAACCTCTAAAAAAGGAAAGGCGGTGTATAAAGCTCCTGTGGCAAAAAAAAAACATAAGCAAGTTAGTCCGTATGAAAAGAAAATCTCACAAGATCTCTTGGTGGATGAAAAACAACTCTTGGATGCCCCAATTCAGACTTGGGATTGGGCTAGTGCATGGGCTTTGGTGGCTAGCCCTAATAAGCCACCAAAGAATAGATTAAACTATTAAGCTGGAACTATCAAGGGCTAGACACTCCCTTGACAGTCTAGCATCTCAAAGCCTTAATGCTCTTAAGAACGGCCCAATCTGGTTTTCCTTATGAAAACAAAAAACAAAAACACCATTGTAGAGAGTAAGGAAAAGGACTAATTTCAAATTTTCTTTTATTATCAAACCAGTTGGTATAGCTGGAGGCTTAGCGCTTATGTGGCATGAGAAGGTAAAAGTAAAAGTGGAGGGAAGCTCCGGGGAACTAATCAATATTCGGTGCAAGGATCTTATTCGAGGTGACCTAATACGAATATCCTTTCTACATGCACCAACAAATTTTCAAGAGAGAATGAGACTATGACGAGTTGTGAAAGACAACAACACAACAATCCACTCCCATGGTTATGCATAAGGGACTTTAACGAAATACGTTACCATTGCAAAAATGTCAAGTGTAGAGAAGTGTAGAAAAATGTCGGGGTTTTAGATGATTGTTTCTTGATGGACATCGAAAGTAAGGGTGCGTTTGGTAACGTTTTTATTCAAAAATTGTACTAAGGAATAGAAATAGAAAAAACTATTTCTGTTTCGGGGAACAATTTTTTAACAAAAGAACATGTTTAGTAATTGCACAAAATTTTATGTTCTTAGAATAAAAAAAAAAGAATAGAAACACATTTGGTAAACTTATATGATTTTTTTGTTTCTTTCAATTTTTTAATATTTTTATTTTATTTTTCCTTTTTTATTTTTTATTTTTTCTTCCTTTTGGCCAGTTGCCGGCCTCGGCCATGGCCAGCGACTGGCCAACGAGGGTTGGTGGTCTTGCCCAGCCACAACGAGGCTCGCCGGCCCTCAACGACTGGTCACCGGCATCGCCAACCCTGACGGCCAGTCGGCGGCAATGGTTGATGCTGGTGACCAGCCAAAGAAAAAGGAAGAAGAAAAGAAAGAGGAAAAAAATAGGAGAGAGAAAAATTATTTCTCGAAAGTGTTCTGAGAACAAGAAACAAGTTTTTCTTATTTCTTGTTTTTGTTTCAAATTTGTTCCCAGGAACAAAAAAATAGATTTGAAACAAAAACGTAAATAAATGCATTTTCGTTCTCTTTTTGTTCCCCGGAACAAAAAAAAAAAACAGAAATTGTGTTTATGACTAGAAAAAAAGAACACAAACAAACAGCCCCTAAGGGCTGTGCTCATACCTAGTCAAATAAGAAATAATGCAGCGCATTAGTAAAGAATGGATTAGACATGTCGCTTTGTAACTTGGAATGAAGAATACTATACCCAAATGTGATGGCTTTTGCACTACCGGCAATAGGTTCAGATCATAGCCCAATTATATTATCTCTAGATCAAAGGGAAAATAAAAGAAAGAAAATGTTTAGATTTGAATCGTTTTGGCTAGAAGACCCTGAGTGCGAGGCGGTGATCAAGCGAGCTTGGCAAGAGAATAGAACAATAAAAATTAGTCTTGTATATAAAACAAAGCTGGTTGCTGCTGAATTAAACAAATGGAGTAGGAGAAAATTTAAAAGTGCTCAAAAATTGATCTTCTCCCTCAAATGCAGGCTTATGGAGCTGAATAACATAATGAATAGGGAGCAAAACAAAGAGGAGACCGGCAATATTGTCAAGAAAATTGCAGATTTGTGGAAGCAAGAGGAAATGTATTGGTGCATGAGGTCAAGAATCAGCTGGTTGAAATAGGGGGACCAAAACACCAAGTATTTGCATGCAACAATAGTCCAACAGAGACAACGGAATAAAATATACATGCTGCAAATTGATGATCAAACTTGGTGTAGGGACCCATAACCCTCAAACACCATATTCGAAGCTTCTACTAGTCTTTATTTACTTCAGTGGGCGACAGGAACTACCAACCTATATTGAATCAATGTGAAGTAGTGGTCAATGAGAAGATGAATGAAGACCTGATTAAACCAATCACAAAAGAGGAAGTTAAAGCTGTTGTTTTTTAGCTAGGGGCTACAAAGGCGCCGGGACCAAACGGGCTAAATGATTTATTTTATCAAAATCATTGGCCTATCATTAATGATGATATCTTCAACATGGTGCAATCTTTTTTCAACCAAGGTACGTTTGAACCAAAGCTCAATAGAATGCATATTACTCTCATCCCTAAAGTAACAAATCCATAAAACATTACCCAATTCAGACCTATAGGTCTTTGCAATTTCAATTATAAGATCATTGCAAAGATACTAACTAATAGGCTGAAATCTTGGCTGCCAAAAATAATTTCTGTGGAGCAAACTGCTTTTATTAGTGATCGCCAGATCTAAGACAACATCTTTGTAGTCCAAGAGTCGGTTCACCAACTAAGGGTGAGAAGGCAGAAGCGTAAATTTCCAGCCATTTTCTATGTGATTATATGCTGAGGCTGGGATTCCATGAAAAGTAGGTCAATTGGATAAAGCAATGCATCTCATCGGTATCTTTTAGCATCCTAGTTAATGGTGAGCCTTCAGTTGTCTTTAGGCCTACTAGAGGTATTCGGCAAGGGAACCCTCTATCCCCTTACCTATTTATTGTCATGGCCAATGCCCTCTCAACCCTTATGAGTAAAGCTGTCCAAGATGGGAGTATAAAGGGGATTCGCCTAAACCCAACATGCCTTACACTCTCGCATCTCCTCTTTGCTGATGATGCCATCTTTTTTTTAGATGGAACGATAAGAGAAGCTCGGAATTTAGCCAATGTATTGAACCAATATTGTTATGTGTCAGGACAACCTCAATAAATCGGGCATTTATTTGGGAGAGATTGCCTGCAGAATTTAAACAGAATGTAGCAGCTGAGTTGAGAGTTCCTATCTTAGAAAACATAGGGAAATATCTCGGAATCCCATTAGAGTGGGGTCGCACAAAAAAGCAAATGTTTGCATGGATTCTAGCTAAAGTTGAGAGGAAACTTGAAGGATGGAAAGAGAGGCTGATATCGAAGGCATGAAAAGAAGTTCTCATTAAGATAGTTATACAAGCCCTACCCCAATATGCTATGTCCATCTTTAAAATTCCAACTTCCATTTGCCGCGCTACTGAGAAGCGAATAGCCTCCTTTTGGTGGAAACATAATGTTGTTAGAAGAGGTATTTATTGGGAAAAAATGGGAAGATTTGAAAAATAGGAAGGATTGTGCAGGCTTAGGTTTTAAGGATTTAGTGAATTTCAACAAAGCAATATTGGGGAAGCAGGCTTGGAGAATTGTTCAACAACTGGACGCCCTATGGTGTTTATTGGAAAAAAATGGGAAAATTTAAAAACTAGGAAGCATTCTGCAGGCCTAGGTTTTAAGGATTTAGTGGATTGCAACAAAGCAATATTGGGGAAGCAAGCTTGGAGAATTGTTCAACAACTAGACGCCCTATGGTGTCAAGTTCTTAAAAGTATTTATTTTTCTCAAGGTGACTTATGAGCAACAAAAAGGATCCTGGCCTTCTTGGGGATGGCAAAGTTTATTGGTGGTGAGAGATGTGATCGAACATACCACTAGATGGAGGTTGGAGATGGACAAAGAATCTGCATTATAGAAGATGTATGGCTTCCTTCCAGAAGACTTATTGGCCCAACAAATCGAAATGAACCAAGAATGGTAGCTGAATTAATTGACAACGAAGCCAAGGAATGGGATATTATAAGAGTTAATGAAGTTTTTGAGGAAAGAGTGGCCCAAGAGATCCTAGCTAACCCACTTAGCCTAAATCCCCATTATGATCAGTAGCTGTGGACAGCCAATAGCTCGAGGTCCTATACTATTAAAAGTGGCTACAACCAAGTACATAACAAAGCAGCACTCTTCACCAAACCTAACCCATCTTCCTCCTACCAAGTTCCAAAATCTCTATGGCATGAGATATGGAAACTCCCTACCTTCCCCAAAATTCGATTCCTACTATGGAATATATGCAGCAATGCTCTTCCAACAAAGGAAAACCTACACAAAAGACACATGATACTTTATCCAACTTATCAAATTTGTGGCGATGCACCAGGGATAGTAGACCATCTCTTCCTCCTATGTGACTGGACAAAAACCCTATGGTCAGCCCTTGATTTTCAAGCCGACATGTCTCCAGCAAGTATGAATCGACAAATGGATCTTCGAGAATCTTACCTCAAGAGCAGGACTTGAATTGAAAGCCCTCTTCACAGGCCTACTGTGGCAGATTTGGAAGACCCACAACTTAGCGATTTTCCAAGGATCCTCACCTAATCCAACAACCACTCAAGAAGAAGCCCGAACTGTTGTTGCTCTGTACAAGAAATGGTGCACAGGGGGGATGAACGACAGCAGAGGATCAACACAAAGCATCAATAACACGCTAAGATGGAACCCACCTGGTATAAGCGAGCTGAAGCTGAACACTAATAGCTCCCGATACACCTCAACGACGATGGGATCGGTGGCTGGCGTGTGCAGGAACGTTGCCGGTCTTCTTGTTGCCTATGTAGCATGGACACGCGACACGACACGACACGTCGACACGTCATCTCTAAAAACTAGAGAATTCCGACACATTGCGACACGTTGAATATTAAATGAATATTTTTATTTTTAATTAATTTGATTCAAATTCATAAATAAATAAATAAATAAATAAAGCCTATAATAAATTTACACTAATAATATTAATAAATCAATTCATTTGAAATTTGAAAGATATATTCATAACTAAGGTGAAACATGTCTTTAATTTTAACAAAAGTTATTGATAAAACTAATAATTAATAAAAATTAGAATCAATTTATTTAAATAAATTCATGATTTTTTAGAATGATTAAAATTTATCATTATTCAAAATTCAATACTTTTACTTTTCGAAATTATTTTTCAATTTCATTTATTTAATTTTTCTATAAAATTTTTCTCAAATCCACTCTTTTTTTCCTTTGTCCATTTCCCTCCACCCCAAACTTATTTTACTTTTTCCCTCCCAAAACCACGACAGACAGGCTGTCAGCCTCACTTCCCTCCCCCAAAACTCAAAAACACGTTATCGTCCCCCTCTTTTTATTATTTTTTATTCCTTTATCACAAACCCTAGCGACCCTCTTTTTCCTCCTCCTTCTACTGCTCGCACAAAAAACACTGGACCAAGACAAACATGCAGACAGCAGATCTCACTCCCCTCTTTCGCACCTCGTATCATTTCTCAGCTTCTGACGATGGAGCGGACGCGACGCCGAGGAGGAGGAGATGCCATCGCCGCCGCCGCCGCTACCGCCGCTCGGCGCCCCCTCAGGCCCCGATCCCTTCCTCTTCCCTTCCTCTCTCTGGCCGTCTCTCGCTACTGCCGCTACCGCCGCTTGGCGCCCCCTTGGGCCCCGATCCCTTCCTCTTCTCTTCCTCTCTCTGGCTGTCTCTCGCCGTCGGTCGTGGCCTTTGCTCCCTCCCCCTCCCTTGCCTCCACCTGGAGTCTTCCGGACACGCGTGTCAAGAAAAGTTGACCAAGTCTCGAAAAATCCGACACGTGTTGGACATGACACGGAAGCACGGACAACATGTACGTGCTTCATAGCTCGTTGCATGCTTCACCAAGAGGATTCACACGCCGTCCATTTGGGTAGTCAAAACCCTAGCTATGAGAGAAGCTCTGTTATGGGTCAGACAGAACAAAAACACACGAAGTAATCTCCAATAGGAAGTCACGACCGAAATTGATCTACAAGTGACCTTATCTTCATATCACTTACCCCTCGTGCGCTACTTATCAGACTGATTGCAAAAGTTTACTGGCCCAGCTAAATGGAACTTCAATCATCTATGAGCCTCAGGAAACAAATAAAGTCACGGATTGGGTTGCTAAGGGCGCATATGATAAAGTTTCTACTTCTCTATTTCTTTGTTTCTATGTTCCCCAGAACAAGTTTGGAATAGAAATTCGTTAGGTAACGCAATTTGATTTTTCTATTTCTAGAACAGATTTCTATTCCAGAAATAGATTTGAAGAAGAAATCAGAAGCTAAAATTTTTAACTTCTCAATTTCTAGCCAGAAATTAATTTCTATTCCAGAAATTTTGTAATGCAGACCCTAAGCCCACCGAGCAAATTACCTTCCTAGTAATTGGTTCTCACATCCTCCTCAGCCTTTAACTTTAATCTTATGTTTAGATTTTCCAACTAATGATGCCCCTTTAGTGGGATAGTACTGAAATTACGATATTTCAACCACAAAAAAAAAAAGTGTTGGTCAAAACTATGAACTGGCCCTCAGAACGGTCCAGTCATTTATTGCCACTTGGGTTGGTCAAAACTCGGAAAAAACCAGTACGGCCAACGGTTCAATCATTGGATTGGCAAACCGGACCACGATTTGTACTGAATTGGACCAGTCCAGCACATGAATTGGCAAGATGAATTGCCGTGTTCAACTATCGTGTCAGGTTCTAAAGTTGGTCCATCACCGTCTGACTCACTACAGGCTAGACCTATCAGAATGGGCCATTAACCCATGTTTTAAAACTTACGGGTATTAAATGAGTCATAAATGAATTGGTTATATTAAGTAAATGAGTTTAAACATAATGAGTGTTAAATGGGTCATAAACGGATTTACAACTTATTTAGACTCAACCCATTTCTATAACTCTCTATTCATTCTTTCTTGCCCTCATTCAATCTCAGGTCCACTCACTTCACATTCTTATCTCAATTTGAGTTTAAAATTTTGTAGATTGAGTTAAATATGAAAGTTTTTTAACAATATGTGTCAGGTTGGGTACAGGCCGAGTATGAGTCACTAGATTCATATTATGTAAAAAATGGGTCATGATAAGTTAAATTAAGATTTTTTGGAGAAAAGAAAGGCGCCAACTTGATGAATGAAGCAAATATATAAATGTGCACATTTTGACAGAAAAATATAGTGATGGGGCAAATGCCGCTTGGGTAAAATTCGGTGCCTTTCTATGTGATATTTGCAAATTTGGGCCAAAATTATCTTTCGAGTGAAAATTGGTGTCATTCCATGCGAAAGTTAGGACCAAAGGTTGGCTTGGAGACTAAAAGTGGTAAATTTTTGCATAAAAATCAATATATATATAAATTGGGAAGTAGTTGATATGATTATGACGTTAGAAAAATTATTCGTGGGTTGTTTCCAATGAGATTATTTGGAGCAAGAATTGATAATGAGAAGTTTAGTGGGAGGAATAATTTTTGGTTGTGGTGCATTAAGAGGTGCCATATTAATAACGCAGGGTTTGGCGAAAGCATTGAATGTCAAAAATAAATTGTCAGAAACAAGAAAAAGACCGATAAGGTAGATAACGAAACTTATCCAGATGACTTTAACCATTTCGTACAAGTTTGTACACCATAATACAATTTATGAATCTAAGACGTCCTTAGCAATGGATTGTTTATTTTTGGTGTAAACACATAAGACAAGGACTAATAGCAATATCTTGGCTCCCGCTCAATGCTCAGCAATTCTCGCCATGATTTCATGGGGTTTGTACATGGCTTCCAATGGCAACGCCTTAGGCATATTCATTCCTTCTTCACTTATTCCTTTTCCATTCAAAACACTGGATGAACGATCCCACAGCCACATTGATCATCCGTTGGGCCAGGTTTGCACCAGGACAGGCTCGCCTCCCAAGTCCAAATGACAATAGCTTGCATTGTCCATTATCTTCATTTTCAAATCTTTCAGGTCTGAAACTTTTCGGATCATCCCACAACTTCGGATCCCTGTGAATGCTCCATATATTGATGGATACTATGGTTTGACTAGGTACATCATAACCGCCTATGACACAATCCTCTGATGACATGTGTGGAACTAGAAGTGGTGCCGGTGGTTTCAAACGTAGAGTTTCTAAGTGGAAGGAGGCAAAGACACAACAACCATTAAATTACGAGGGTCTCACTTAGGGCCCACACTTTTCAATTATTGAAATCAAGTGAACTCACATATCCCAAATGCGCACTTAAATGTTCATAACAGAACTACTGCGTTGTGCCATCAATAGAAACGTTGTCATTCACGCCCTTAGCCGGCGGGGAAATATAAGATTATTACATGAATTTAAATTAGTTTGAAATTTTTTAATTGTGGTGTTTTTGTCAATTTTTCATTGTGGCAGTTCAGCTGAGCTAGGTAAACTCATTTCATGCTCTTTGTAGTCCTAGACATTCAAGTGAAAATGCAAATTAATTTTGACGCGGGAACCCCTGGAATGTCATAAGTTGGCACAAAGGGACACTTAAGTGTCAAAAGTTACGAAAGTGACACTTAAGTGCCAAAATTAGAGCAAAATGGATCACTTAAGTGCCACCCGCGAGAAAATCCAGCCAAATTACATATGTGGCATTTTCCGGCAACTTCTTTTACTAAGGTGGCAAACGTTTTTTTTAAAAAAAAGCACACGTGAACTACAAAAATGACCTCGTCCATCCACACTAACTAAGCTGACCTAAATGACGTCATTTTTCCTTGGTGTTAAACAACGTCATTTAAGTTATTTTGGCTTAAGCAGACCTAGCTGTCGCCATTCCTCCCTATCCGCGTTCACACTAGATCTTTGGCCTTTCTCTCCATCGTCATTCACGCCCAGAGGTGGTCATTGATCGCCGTCATCAGTCACAGTTGTTGGTCATCATCAGTCACAGTTGTTGGTCGTTGTCGCTGCTCACCATCGTCGCTTCTCCAGGTTTGGCCCCTTCTCCCCATCCCCGGTGATGAAATTAGGTCTCGATTCTTTTATTAGGCCTCCGATGGAAAATTTGGGACTCGGCGGGGAAATGTACTGATCCGACCTTTGGGCAGTGAGGTGGGTGTGTTGTGCTCGAGCTGTGTGTGTTGGCTTGCGTAAATTCTGTTGAAAAGCATGCGCTTTTTTTTGCTACTCCCTTGTGTGGAGATGCTCACCTCGGTCGATGATTTCTACAATTGATGCTCGAGTGAAACGAAATATTGAATCAAGTGTTACTAGGAACTAGTGTGTTTGAGTGAAACGAAATATTGAATCAGGTGGGATATGATAAATAGATTAAGGTGGAAGGTGTGAAATAATGACCGTCAAGTGCTTTGCAAAGAGCACGCAACTTTGCTATCAATCTGCTTTTGTTCCCTTGACTATGATCTTTTGGTTCTTTTACTCTTCTTTCATGATTGTTGTTTCTAATCAAATAGTCAACATATATGCAGGGAACATTGAGGAGTGCAAAATTTGTTTTGATACTTTATATAAGTTCGTTTACCTGAAAGGGACCAATTTGAAACCACATCTAAGTACCTCCTTTTAAAATTTATAAACTATTAGCTCTTTTCACATGTGGTATCAGACTATTGTGCAATGGATAAATCTAGGGCTTGGATTTTCCTCTAAATTTCTCTTGGTTTGTGTAATGACCTCTTGAAACAATATATTAATGGCTAGACATCATAGAGTAGGGTATGATTTCTCCTGGCTAGATGAGAAACAGAATTTTCACCCTATATTTCTACATCGAGCTTGCCTTAATTTTCTGTATGCGTTTTCACAGGAAAAATAGATTTGATTAAGTTGATGTACATTATCACATCGCAGGTTTAGTTCAGCAAAAGATAGTAGACAAAATTGCTTGGGCTGTGCTTGTTGTGGAGATCTCTGTTTTTGGTTAATATTTTAAGGGAAGAGAATGGAAGGACATATTGTTAGTGTAGAGACCTACGTTTTTTGTTAATATTTTAAGGAAATGGAAGGTAAATAATTAAAGTGTCGACCTCTTTTTTGGCTGGGCATATTGTCAGTGTGGGGACCTCTGTTTAATAAAGTCCGTGAGAGTGGGGGGACTCCCATGTGCAATTGTCTATTGTTCTTTGTGGATGTGGTCCCAAAAACTAATTATTATTTTTTCTTGTTCTTGGTGCATAAATGACTTATGACAAGGATTATGTCGCTGTCATAGTTTGCTATGGTGAAAATTTTGTACTTGAGGAGGATGAGTGTGAGTATGAGGGTGGAAATGAGGGCATCATCTTTGTCGAGATAAAGAATGTATCTTATATAGGATTTGTTAGGGATATAGTGACTTATTTGCCTTATAAAGTTCAGAAGTTGTTGTATTGAATTCTTGGGAAAGGCTTAAGAGATGGTTTGAGAAACTTAGAAGATGATAATGGTTTTAAGGATGTTCTATACCATTATCTTCATGGTGTAGAGGTAAAAATATATGTTGAGTACAATAGTAAAAGTGAGGACAAAGATGATGATGGAGAGAGCACCCTAGTAGGACAAAAAAGGATATGGTATTCAAGGTAGTACTAACATTAGGGTCGAAGGAGGGCATGATAGATATGATGGAGAGGAGAGGACGTACATGCAATTCACCAAAGTGATAATGACATAAATGATGTCACAATCACTGGATTAGATTGGGAAGTAACTGAATTAAAGCTAAGTCAGCTCTCCGGCGAGCCACCTTGGTGAGAAATACTAATATTTAATTGTCACGTATGATTTCCGGCTGGTTTTGCCAGAGGTAGCACTTAGGTGTCCCACTTTTCTTAAAATGTGGCACTTAAGTGTCACTTTCGTAACTTTTGGCACTTAAGTGTCCCTTTGTGTCAACTTTTGGCACTTGAAGCATCTTTTGCCATTAATTTTTCAAGTTGAAGTCTAGCCCGAAATTTTCAATGTGGCAATTAAGTCAACCTATACGTCATGATCCGTAACGTGACGTGGCAAAATGCCATCTTCTTCCTTTGACTTTTCTTTTCTTTTCTTTGCTTTTTCCTTTCCTTCTTTTTTCATCGAGAGAGGTCCTTTTACTGTTGATCATCTTTAGCCTCTCAATTGCTCACCTAAAGCTCCTTAGGCACTCGCCCATTGTGCCTGCTAACACCAGAGCACAGAATGAGCTTACTTAACTTCGGGAAAAAGTCAGCTTACTTCACCAAGGCACCCACGATGGGTGATAGTGGTTCTAGGCAGAGCTCGCCCAATTCCAATGAGCCAAGCCTCGCCGACTTTGGGGAAGGCTCCACCTCACTAGATCTAGCAAGGTCGAGCTCGTCTCAACTCCGATGATGCTTAGTCTTGCTAACGTTGAGGCTAGCAAAGCTCGCCTTAGGCTGGTGAGGCATCGGCCTTGCTCGATTGACGAGCACCCTAGTGCAATTGGGTGAGGGCTGCAAACCAAGCCTTCTCAGCAAGGGTTGAGTGCGGGATGTCATAAGGAAAAACGGTAAAAGAAAAAAAAAATCAAAAATTATTTTAAAAATTAAAAATTAAAATAATAAAATTGATAAAAAAATTTCAAAGAGAATGATATATCCTTAATAGGTTGACTCAACTAATGACCTTTATAAGTTAAATGGGTTTAAAGACAAACCCATTTATCAAGCAT
This sequence comes from Eucalyptus viminalis, assembly GCA_014182385.1. Lineage (NCBI taxonomy): Eukaryota > Viridiplantae > Streptophyta > Magnoliopsida > Myrtales > Myrtaceae > Eucalyptus > Eucalyptus viminalis. The sequence goes on from CM024533.1 coordinate 24,000,805, forward strand.
ATTTATAGAATCTTTCCCCACTGATTCATTTGAGTCCATGATGTTTTGTTTGGACTCGATAACCCACAAAAATAAAAACGCTCACCTTCTCCTTTGTTTCACCGAGAGGATTTTAGCCACTACTAAAGCCTTCCATTTCCAATTTTCGACGGTGAAATTTGGGGTAAATCAAAACTAGGGTTCGAGATTAGGGTTTGAGTGCTTCAATGAAAATTTTGGCCGATTTAGGATTTTAGGTTTGGGGTAATTAGGGAGAGGACACTATTTTGGCCGATTTAGGGTTTTTAATTTGGCCAATTATGAAAACGATGTCGTTTTTGGTGAGTTAGAACTAAATTAGCTCTCCGACGAGGGACATAGGTGAGTAATATTATTAAAAATTTGTCATGTTGGATTTCCGGCAATGCTCGCCAAACTTGACACTCAAGTGTCCCTTTTCTTTTTTTTTAAATGTGGCACTTAAATGTACTTTTTGTAACTTTTAACCCTTAGGTGTACTTAGGTGTCCCTCCATGCTAAGTTTTGGCACATGTGCTATACATTTGTCAATTTTTGACCCAAAATTGCTCAAATTCTTTAGCAAGCGGATAAATCATGTAGTTGGTTAAATTTAGTATGGAATGTTTTAGTTGTGGTAGTTCAGTCAATTTTTCAACGCGATAGTTTAGATGGATAGATAAGCTCATTATATGCTTCTTGTAGTACTAAATAGTTTAGCCGGATAGTCAAGCTCATTATATGTTCCTTGTATTACTAAACCTTCAAGTGAAAATACAAATGATTTTTTCAGATCAAGTCAAACCTGATATTTTCAATGTGATAATTCAGTTATCTCCAATCATCTCATATGTTACGGTTAGCCATATGATATGACAAAATGTTGTCTTCTTCCTTTGATTTTTTCTCCTTTTTATTTAATTTTCTATTTTATTTCTTTGTTATTTTCTTTCCTTCTTTTTTCATCGGGAGAGGTTCTCTTACTATTCATCATCTTTAGCCTCTCAACAGCTTGGCCAAAGCTCTCTGATTCTCGTCCATCGCTACTCGCTCCCGCCAGAGCACGGAATGAGCTTAGCTTCGGGAAAAAGTCACGGCTTACTTCACTGGTGCACACATAATGAATGACGGTGGTTCCAAGCAAAGCTAGGGTTCGTTTTGCTTACCAATGCTGTGTACAATACTATTGACACAAAAGTAGAGAGCAGTCGCCACGTTGATAGTCACGGGCGTGTGACACGGTCCACGGACAAGCATGATCCAAGATCGTCCGTGAGGGACCGTGTCACGTACAAAGGGCTGCCCGGAAGCAGCCCGCGAACGACCTATGAGCAGAACGAGCGGAAGGCCCATGCACAGCCCGTGAGCGACCCCTGAGCGATGCTCGAGTAGCCCGTGACGGTTCAGCTGGTCGCGTGTCAGATCGACCTGCAACCCTGATCTTGCTTCTGACGCACGCCCGTGATCTGCCTAAGGCCTGGTGCGCGTGACCCATGGACTTCCCAAGGACCTGCCGGGTGCAGACCATCGAGTAGCCTTCGAGTAGTCTGTTGTATAGCTTGTAATGATTATATGGATTCAAAATGGACCGTTGGATCGGAGGGACGATCCACGGCCGAAATGCGACCCACTCTTGTATAAATAGGGATCCCTCTCCCACCTTGTAACCAGTTCGTTCACAAGCAATATACACCTCTTTGCCCATCCGATTCTTGTGTCCGAGCGAAGTGAGTGTGTGTGTGTAAGGCTGACTTGGGATCACCGATCCTAAGGCCGTGCGGTGTTTGATCGACCGAAATTGATCGACCCGTGACAAGTGGTATCAGAGCCAACATTTCCAAACGAAATGGCCAATCCTCGTGCTGATGTTCCGATCGCTCAAGACAATGAGCGTGAAGATCGTGGGCGTTCAGCCATGAGGGCTAACCGGTCGAGAAAGGCCCGTGCTGCCTCGTGTGTGAGGGATCCGAAGAGGGATCTGGAAAATCGTCTGGCGGCCATAGAGGAGTCCGTCACAGACGTCCAGGCGTTCACGGACGACCTGCACCAAACCATTGAAGGAGCGGAAGCCGGTAGGGAGGAACTCTTGGCCGAAGTGCATGAGCTCCAAGCCGGCATGGGAGAGCTCCGTGGCGAGGTGCAAGGATCCTTCATGCACGAGCTGCAGCAGCGGGATGAGACTTGGGAAGCCGCGATGGTGGCCATGCGGGCGGAAATAGCGGAAATGAAGGGCAAGCTCGTGGAGCTTGAAGCAGCATGAGTGAACGGGGGTGATCACCGTGCAGTCCCGTGCTGATGCACCCAAACCAAAGGAGTACAAGGGCTCCTGGGTGGCAAACGACATGGACAACTTCTTGTGGTACATGGAGCGATACTTCCAGACCACAGGGACAACCGACGATGTGATCCGGGTAAACACTACAACCATGTATTTATCTGATGATGCGCTGCTGTGGTGGAGACGTCGGTCGGATGGTAGGAATACCGAGCCTATCGTGACCTGGACTCGGTTCGTCGAGGAGTTTCGGCGAACCTACTATCCCGCTTATGCAGAAGAAGAAGCCCGGGGGGAACTCAAGCGCCTAGAGCAGAAGGGCGGAGTTCGTGAGTACGTGAAGCGGTTCTCGGAGTTGCTGCTCCAAATCCCGTCCATGACCGAGACGGAGGCGTTCCACCAGTTCATGGGCGGACTCAAACCTTGGGTGAAGCAGGAGCTCAAACGGTGCAATGCAACGGACCTCACCACAGCTACTTCTGTGGCCGAGTCCCTTGTCGAATACAGGCCGGCGAACACCACCAAGCCCGACTTTCGACTGAGAGAAAAGGCCATAGGTGGGGGAGATTGAGGCCGGTTCCCTCGACCAAATGCTGGCAAGCCACATCCGACTCCTCATAGGAATCAACCCGAGTCGAGCAACGCGAGGTACCAACAAAAGGCACGCACATACAAGTGCTTCTTTTGTGACGGTCCCCATATGGCTCGGAAGTGCCCGAAGAGGGGAAAGTTGGCGGCCTTGTGCAAGGAGGACCAGCCACGAGAGGAGGCGCGGTTGGGATCGTTGCGGATCCTTAGAACGATCAAGGCCTCCAAGAAGGCCAAAGAACCAAAAGGAATGATGTTCGTAGACGTGAAGATCGGGGGTACCACGATGAGCGCACTCGTGGATACCGGGGCATCCGATCTGTTCATATCCATAGAGGCCGCGAAGAAGCTGCATCTTCCGGTCGAGGCAAATGAGTCCGGTTGGCTCAAGACGGTGAATTCCAGAGAAGTCCCGACCAGCGGCATGGCCAGGGGCGTGGAGTTTCACCTTGGTCCTTGGATCAGCAAAGAAGATATCGAGGTAATCCCCCTTGATGACTACGATTTTGTACTCGGTTTGGGATTCCTCGACCGGATCAATGCGGGTGTCATGCCCTTCGCGGACTGCATATGCATTCTGGACAAACAGTGCCAATGCATGGTCTCGATCTATCGTGAATCGGGACGCGATAGGAAGATGCTATCGGCCATGCAGCTTGCTAAAGGGCTGAAGAAAGGCGAGGCGACCTTCCTGGCGGCATTGATGGAGGAGGGCACGGAGGAAAGCTCGGTACCGGAAGAAGCATCCCGAGTCCTCGATGCCTTCCAGGATGTGATGCCGCCCGAACTGCCCAAGAAGCTACCTCCTCGGAGAGAGGTCGACCATCGGATCGAGCTGGTACCCGATGCTCGACCACCGACCATGTCTCCCTATCGCATGGCCCCGCCTGAGTTGGAGGAACTGAGGAAACAGCTCAAGGAGCTGTTGGATGTTGGATATGTTCGGCCATCCAAGGCCCCGTTCGGTGCCCCGGTCTTGTTCCAAAAGAAGCACGACGGATCCCTCCGTATGTGTATCGACTATCGGGCATTGAACAAGCTGACCATCAAGAATAAGTACCCGATTCCCCTTATTGCTGATTTGTTTGATCAGCTCAGAGAAGCCCGTTGGTTCTCCAAGCTCGACCTTCGATCGGGGTATTATCAAGTGCGGATCGCTGAGGGGGATGAGCCAAAGACAGCATGTGTGACCCGCTATGGATCATACGAATTTCTTGTCATGCCATTCGGCTTGACCAACGCGCCGGCTACGTTCTGCACACTCATGAACAAGGTACTGCATCCGTTCCTTGATCGGTTCGTTGTAGTTTATCTTGACGATATAGTGATATATAGCTGGACGCTTGAGGAACACGTTGAGCATTTGAGTCGAGTTTTTCGGACCCTCCGAGAGAACAATTTGTATGTGAAACGTGAGAAATGTGCCTTTGCACAAAAAGAGATTCCGTTCCTTGGGCACATCGTTGGGGGCGGACGGGTGCGGATGGACACGGCGAAGATCCGTGCCATTGTTGATTGGGAGCCACCAACCAAGGTGACTGAGCTGAGATCCTTTCTTGGCCTCACGAATTACTACCGGGGCTTCATCCAGGAGTACTCGCATCTCACCGTGCCACTCACGGATATGCTGAAGAAAGATAGGCCGTGGGAGTGGACGGATCGGTGTCAAGAGACTTTCGAGTGGTTGAAACGGACCATGACCAAAGAGCCGGTGCTCATGCTGCCCAGCTACACCAAGCCATATGAGGTGAAGACCGATGCTTCTGATTTTGCCATCGGTGGTGTCTTGATGCAAGAAGGTCATCCCGTGGCCTTCGAATCTCGAAAGTTGAATGATGCTGAGCGACGATACACGGTCCAAGAGAAGGAGATGATCGCGGTGGTGCATTGCCTTCGCACATGGAGGCATTATATCTTGGGGTCCCGGTTCGTCGTAAGGACTGACAACGTGGCTACGAGCTACTTCCAAACTCAGAAGAAGCTCAGCCCGAAGCAAGCTCGGTGGCAAGACTTCCTGGCCGAGTTTGATTACGTGCTGGAGTATAAGCCCGGAAAGTCCAATTCCGTGGCTGACGCCTTAAGCAGGAAGTTCGACTTGGCCAACATGGTGAGCAGGCCCGATTGCCCGTGGGTCGATCGGATTAAGGAGGGGCTAAAGCATGATCAAAGAGCTCAAGCCCTCCTTCAATACGCCCGAAAGGGCTCGACGAGGATATTTTGGCTTGAGGATGACCTCCTCTACACCAAAGGACGGCGACTCTATGTGCCGCTCCACGGGAAGCTTCGGAAGGAAGTCCTAAAAGAGTGCCACGACTCCAAATGGGCGGGACATCCGGGAATCCACCGCACCATGGCGCTTGTTGAAGATCAGTACTTCTGGCCGCATATGCGGGATGATGTGGAGATGTACGTGCGGGCGTGCCTTGTCTGCCAACAAGACAAGATAGAACAGCAGCCTCCCGCAGGGCTCCTTGAACCGTTGCTCATCCCGGAACGTCCATGGGAGAGCGTCTCCATGGACTTCATCGTGAATCTGCCCAAGTCCGAAGGGTGTCGGGCTCTCATGGTTGTGGTGGATCGCCTCTCCAAATATGCGACGTTCGTGCCAACCACCATGGAATGTCCAGCCGAGGAAACTACCAAGCTGTTCCTTAAGCACGTCGTCAAATATTGGGGTGTTCCACGCACGATTGTGAGCGATCGCGACCCTCGGTTCACCGGACGGCTTTGGACCGAGCTCTTCAAGTTGCTGGGGATGAGTCTCAATCTCTCCACCAGCATGCATCCGCAGACCGACGGACAAACCGAGCGAGTGAATGGATTGCTGGAGATCTACCTTCGGCACTATGTGAGCAACACGCAAGCGAATTGGGCACGACTGATTGACGTGGCCCAATTCTCGTACAACTTGTAGCGGAGCGAATCCACGAGTCAAAGCCCGTTCAAAATTGTGATCGGACAGCAGCCGCTCACGCCAAGCGCAATTGCTTCGGGATATCAAGGAAGTAGTTCGGCCGCATACAAACTCGCTAAGGAATGGGGTGAGCACGTGGACTTGGCCCGGGCGTGTCTGGATCGCGCCGCGAAACGCACGAAGAAATGGGCTGACAGAAAGCGACGGCATGTGGAGTTTCAGGTCGGGGACTTAATGCTAGTCAAGTTGCACCTTGTCCTTCGGTACAGAAACGTGAACAAAGGGCTGATCCGTCGCTATGAAGGCCCTTTTCGAGTGATACAGCGGATCGGAAAGGTGGCGTACAAGCTGGACATACCGGCCAAGTTCAGGCTCCACCCCGTGTTCCATGTAAGCATGCTGAAACCCTTTCATGTGGATGAGGATGATCCGGATCGGGGCACATCGCAGCGAGCGCCCCTTGGGGCGAAGGCTTCCTATGATCGGGATATTGAGTCTATCCTGGCGGATCGGACCATACGGAAGAAATATCGGGCACCAAGGAAGGAGTACCTCGTCCAGTGGAGAGGCCTTCCTGAGAGTGAAGCAAGCTGGGAACCCTCCGAGGCTCTGTGGGAATTCAAGGGGCACATCGAAGCCTTCCATGGCACGGACGCGACGAGGGCGTCGCCAGATTAGGTGGGGGAGAATGACACGGCCCACGGACAAGCATGATCCAAGATGTCCGTGAGGGACCGTGTCACGTACAAAGGGCTGCCCGGAAGCAGCCCGCGAACGACCCATGAGCAGAACGAGCGGAAGGCCCATGCGCAGCCCGTGAGCGACCCCTGAGCGATGCTCGAGTAGCCCGTGACGGTTCAGCTGGTCACGTGTCAGACCGACTTACAACCCTGATCTTGCTTCTGACGCACGCCCGTGATCTGCCCAAGGCCTGGCGCGCGCGACCCATGGACTTCCCAAGGACCTGCCGGGTGCAGACCATCGAGTAGCCTTCGAGTAGTCTGTTGTATAGCTTGTAATGATTATACGGATTCAAAATGGACCGTTGGATCGGAGGGACGATCCACGGCCGAAATGCGACCCACTCTTGTATAAATAGGGATCCATCTCCCACCTTGTAACCAGTTCGTTCACAAGCAATATACAGTCTCTTTGCCCATCCGATTCTTGTGTCCGAGCGAAGTGAGTGTGTGTGTGTAAGGCTGACTTGGGATCACCGATCCTAAGGCCGCGCGGTGTTTGATCGACCGAAATTGATCGACCCGTGACACGTGCAGCATGATTTCATGACCTTAGCCTCAATGCATGAACACCACTCGCACAGGCATCCAAAATTTCAACTTTTGAAAATTTCGTGGTTTAACGTGCGCCAACACGGAAATAGGGGGAAAGTGAAAAAAAAAATACATGAAAATAATAGCTAGTTGAAGCTACCATAGATCTATACGGAATTTTTCATGTTCCCGTGAATGGGATGGGACCTGCTCTAATAACAACCCATGATTATTCCATTGGCACGCCTCTTCACAACCCATGATTATTCCGTTGGCATGCCTCTTCGTCAGGTGTCCCTATATTATAAATATAAAAATAAGTTATGACACTAAGAACGCAAAGTTAAAAAAGAAGACCAAAAAGGAGAGGCTTGGCATTCTTTCTTTAGTTCCAGTCAAAGGTACTCTCATGCTGGACATCTAGCATGCAGTTGACCTTCCTTATCAGATGTAGTATGCACTCTAGCGTAATCCTTCGCCATCTTTTTATTTTGCTTCGACAAGCTCTTGATTCTTTTTGTTTAGATTAAATAGCTAACTCTGTACTCTAGGTCTGCTTAGAAAATCAATGGCGAACTTGTCGGCCTCCCTCCCATCTAGAGCGAGCCACCTTAATTTAAGGTCCTAGGACGCAAACGCCTCACCCCTTGTTGACTGCCTACATTTTTCTTGCGGTCAACTAGGGAATATAGAAAACAGCACGAAGCCCCACCCCCGGAGAGTTTTTCCCCATTTTCTTCTTTGAGCCTTTTAAGCACCCGTTCAGGTCCAACTTGCCTATCATATGTAGTACGCACAATAGCATCATAAAATTGGTGCCCTCCACCATATTTTTATTTTTGTTTTGACTAGCTCCTTGTAATTTTTTTTTTAGATTGCATAGCTAACTCTATACTCTAAGCCTAACTTTAAGACAAACGAAAGAAAAAAAAAAGAAAAATTATCTAAAATGTTAAAAATCTATTGTGCAAATTGCAATTCAATTTTGAACTTTTTAATTTGATCAAAACAGTCCCAAAATTTTTTGACGATTTTTCAATATAATCAATCCTTTTAATTTAAATTTGAAATCACTAACGTGGTAGAGCAATCAACGGCATCTATCATACACAACACTATCAGTAGCTGGCAGTTAAATATACAACTACACTCGGAACAACATCGTTATGAGAAATTTGTAATTTTTTTTATTTTCTCCTTTCTTTTCTTTTCTTTTCCCTTTTTTTTTTTTTGGTTAACTACAAATTGTCTCCTTCTCCATGCTTCTCTTGTAGAACTCAACTAGCAACCGCTCCACGATCAGCGATCTCACCACATAGGCCCTGTTGTTGAATAGGTGGACCCTAAACTCCTCTTGGAAGGCGTCAAGGAGCTTATAAATCCAGGTGATGGAGTGCGTGTCGTCAGCAGTGATGGTGGAGAGGTCAAGGAAGCGACCTGCAATTTTCCTTTAGAAGGCCTCGAGCTCAAGCTCCTGGGTGGTGGCCTTGTCACGCCCCGAACCCCGAGCGCGCGCACATCCCACTACAGTCGATCAAAAAAATGCGACATCCCAGGATATGTCGCCGACCCCATTCATTTATTAATGCGCAAGCGGAACGTATTATAAAACCCCTAACAATAAAATACGGGATAGAAAAGCGGGAATCGAACCACAACATAACACTTTCATAATTCAACAAAATTATAAACACAAGTCTACGGCCAACAGTCTACACAAGACCGGCTCGTAAAAGGAATTGTCCTACGACCTACAAGTAGGACACGTTATCCAGTCTTATTACTTCACGTCTGCAACTTCTCAAGGCCAACCAAAGCTATCTGGTTGCTCTGTCCACCAGGGACCTGAAATTTTAATCCCACAACCGGAATGAGACGATGTCTCAGCAAGTTCAACCCCCTAAACCCCTATTAGAAAGAAAATACGCCCCGGGTGGCCTAGCCACATCACACAGAAGACTTACCTCGCCTCAGCCTTCATCTGCAGGTTAGCACAATTTATATAATTCAACCACGTACAATTATGATAGCCAAACAACCGTGGCACAATCACATCATCAGAACAATTCAACCACTTGGATCGTCTCAGCGATCAATTGACTCGGACCATTACATGTCATTCTAGCAAATCAATCATTGCTCTCAACTACGGCCCTACTCGGCAAATTTGAATCAGTGGCATCACGGCCCCACTCGGCGCGACCTTTAACAGGTGGCAATTCACGGCCCCACTGGGTGCGACCTCTAATAGGTGGCATATCACGGCCTCATCGGGCACGACCTCTCATAGGTGGTTTATCACGGCCTCACTGGGCACGACCTCTCATAGGTGGTTTATCACGGCCTCACTGGGCACGACCTCTCATAGGTGGTTTATCACGGCCTCACTAGGCATGACCTCTCGTAGGTGGTATTTCACGGCCTCATCGGGCACGACCTCTCGTAGGTGGTTTTTCACGGCCTCATCGGGCACGACCTTTCCTAGGTGGTATTTCACAGCCTCATCGGGCACGATCTTTCCTAGGTGGTATTTCACGGCCTCACTGGGCACGACCTCTAATAGGTGGTCAATCAGCCAATCTCCCATCAATTTCTACACTTAGGATTTCATAAAGAATCCCTATAAATCGCAATCACACTCAATTCATCACAATCAATCATCAATATCAAATTCTAAATGCACAGCAGCGATCGGCACGAAATTCTGAGAGTTTAGGGTCTTGACAAAATTTTCGGAATTTATTAAATAATTAAATTTATTCCGAAAATAATTAAATAATAATATCCATATTTTTCAAGATCCACGCTCAATTTATAATATCCAATCATCAATTTTAAAATCCGAATACACAACAACGATCGGCACGAAATTCTGAACAACCGAGATCAAAAATAATTTTTCCTTTTTAAAAAAAAATAATAATATTTTAATAATTTCGGAATTAATATAATATTATAAATTTCCAGAATTTCGAAGCAATTAAATAATTCAAAATTAAAACCCTATTATGTCCCATCAAGGTTTATTATTAAATAAACTATCTTATCCTTTAATTAAACACCCTTTAAATTAAACAAACCTTTTAACCCAAATCACAATTAAATAAACCCAAATATCCACATAAACTTGCTTAACTTAGACTAAGCACACTTAGGGCATAATTAACCGTCGAATCAAGATTTAGTGAGTTAAACTCACCAGATTAGCAAGTCGAGCGGACCAAAACGACGGGGACGATGCGAGGATCGACTTTCCTCAAAGCAGGCCGAGCATCCGGGCTCGGGAAGGCGGCCAAAACGAGCCAAACGTCCGCTGCATACCCATTTTCCAACTCTCTGTTCGCTGCTGGTTGGGGCCGATAATGAGCAGATCCAAGGCTGGTTGGGGTCGGGAATGGGCGGAGGAGCTGAACCAAACCTAGGCGGGGCTTCACGGTAGCCGGAGGTGAGCTGGGCGGCTTCGGCTGAGCTTCCCCAGATCTGGAATGATTGCTGGACTCGCGGAACAGCAGGGACGAGCAGGCTTGCTGCGCGAGGACGGCAAAGTGTCGCGAGAGGCGGACGGCGGCAAGCGGGGCGCGACGGCGGTCCGACTAGACTGCTGGCTGCTCCGGCGTCTTCCCAGATCTGCTGGGACACGAGCAGCAACTGGAGATGGAGAAGAGAGGGCTTCGACTACGAATGAAGAGGGAGAGGGAGCCGGTTGTGCGCGGTGAGGTGCGGGACTACGACAGCGTGCAGCGGCGGCGATCGGCAACGGGCGGAGCTGCTTTGGTTCGCTGGTCTTCAGCTTCTTCAGCTTGCTGCGTTTCTTCGAGCAATAAGAAGAAGATGGAGGGGAGGTCTCGACGGAGGAGAGAGGGAGAAAACTGGTTTCTCTCTTTCTCTCTCTCTCTTTCTTTTCTCTTTCTTTCTCTCTCTCTCTCTCTCTCTCTCTCTCTCTCTCTCTCTCTGGCCCCACCATGACCTCATGCATGACATCACACTCCACTACTCCCACAACCATACTCCAATGGGTCCATTTTATTTTTCTGCCGGGGTCCAATTCTTGTACGTCCCATTTCTTCAATTCTCATCAATTCTCTTCCAATTGAATCAAATTGAGGTCCATAAAATAAATTCAATGCCACCACACTTCAATTCACATATTCACTTGTCTATAAAATCAACTTGAGTCCCAAAAGCGCGACCAAAAGCGGCCTACTAATTTCTCGAGCCAAATTAGCTATTTCTTGATTATTTTGCTGAAAAGCTCGGCTTGCATGAAAAATATTCCCGAAGATGATTCAATGATCTTGAAATGATTTGTGACACACCCAGACTTCCAATTTCTGAATTCGATCTCAATTCCACGGTTAATTTCACTTTGGCACGATATTAGCGCGGCCCAACCTACCGGGTAGCCTTTAGAGATTTTGATGCATTTGACCTGTGGTTGATTATCTCAAGCCACAATGTACATCTTTGAAACATTGGCGACTTTCGGTCGTCTGGGTAATCTCAAGGTTTCAAATACGAACACAGGGTACCCAATCGATAGAAAAGTCGGTCCAATGTCGATCGACTACGATTATGCGATCCGGTGGAATCACCCACACTCAATCACATGCCTTTGTCGAGTCGACCTATCTCCAGTCTCTAATCGATTTTTATTTGTGCCGTAATGATCCTTGCAAATTAACTCGGTCGAAAGATCGCTTCCTGGCCAAATTCTCGAGTCGAATGCATTAGAAACTCTTAACAGCTTCACCCGATAGACTAGTTTCCACATGAGTGGCCGACTCAATGAAAAGAACTATATGCGTGCCAACGAAATGCCCGTCTCAATTTATTGAAAATAGAATTGGAAAAATCGGGATGTCACAGGCCTCACGATGGTGGGGCTCCATGGAGTGGGCAGCAATAGCCTAGTCGTTGCGGAGGCGGAAAATGGAATGGCCAATGTGGGAGCCCTAGTAATATAATGCGCACATCCTCTCACATGAAGTTTTCGCAAACTACATTAAATCAAAAGGAGTTAAATCGAGCTTCGATCATGATTCCTCAGAAAAGAAATAGCGTTAAATCAAGCTTGGATCATGATTCCTCAGAAAAGAAAAAGCGATTTCACAGAGAATTGAGCTGATGTAATCAGGTATTTTCATCCAAAATCAGGGCTAAAAACAGAGATCAAAGAGACCTAGACCCCCTTCGCCGGCCAAAGGCAAAGGCTATGGCCTTCGGCAATGAAGTGGAAGGAGGCGATGACACAACAACCGTTAAATTACGAGGGTCTCACGTAAGGCCCACGCTTTTCAATTATTGAAATAGAGTGAACTCACGTATCGCAAATGCGCACTTAAATGTTCATAATAGAGCTAGCGCATCGTGCCATCAATACAGCAATGGCAGCGATTTTACAATATCTAGCCAGATAAACACAGAGCTTGTAATATCGGGAATAGCCACCAAAGAGTGATAGTTGTAATTTCTCTTTAACAGAATATGGAGCTATTCCAACAGCACAAGATTCTGATTTTGAAAGGTATCACACCTAAATAAAAATTTAAGACATTCTCGAAATGTAAATTTTAATAGGAAAGCACCTGAAAACTTCACGCAATTAAGACATCTCAAGAGCACACTAATATGCTATATTTGGCTCATAATTTTTTCCTTCAATGTGAGTATCATCAGAGAAGCCTCATAAAAATTAATAAATCTTTCATATTTCAAGGTAAATGAACTCCGGACTGCAAATAATTCCTAAAACATACCAAAGAAGCCTGTGAATTAAATGCAAAAGCACATGGGAAATGTGTCTTCATTGACACTTTATTAATGCTAACAATTCAATCTCTCTAAAATTTATCTTGACAAGTCTAACGTGTGACAAAAGTAAACCTTTACATAGCATCAAAGATTTCTCAAAGTTCCTCTCATGGTTTGCTGTAAAAAAGTTACCAAAGAACCTACATAAATCATCAATCTTCAATCTCTTATTTCTTTTAGCTTCATCAGTCTTCAAATTGTAATTTTATCAAAATCTCTTCTTATGATTAACTTTCTATGAAGATGACAGGACTGACATATCTGATAATTTTATTAATGCTGCAGCAGTCACACTGAACCATGAAAAGCCAAGAGGGATGTCAAATCATTCAGTGTCATCTTTAGGATGCATGAATCTCCTCTACAAATATATGGCATTGAACCAACTTAGGCAAGCTGGGGACGCTAGACAAAAGGGATGAGTCATGGCCACAATTAGATCAAACCAACCTCAGATAGAGCCAAGCGAAGTGAAGCAAATAGAGATGTGAAACTCTCGGCGATAGCAACAGAGTTTCTCTCAACCACTTCAAGAGCTTTAACAATGTTGGTCTGGTTTGGCATAGGCCTCTCTCCAGTGTTATCCTGCCCACTGCGGTCCGTCAGCATTGGCAGAGATGCAGACGTCGAATCCTTATCTTGTTCTGCTATCAATTTGTCCTGATCCCGAGAGTGGCATTTTTTATCTTCATGATCCATTTCCACTAATTTGCCTATGCTTGTGATGCTTTCTCCAAAGTCAGCTATTGGAGGCGGCGATCCAACAAAAAGCCACTACCTCAATTTATACTGCATTTCAAGAGGTGATGAAGCCAGCCCACTCATCATGCACAAGATATAGACATTGTCAGATCTAAACCCTGATAGAAGTGACCGAAACCATGACTCAAATCTGCTCAACCGAGCCCCCTACATGAAGATAGCCCTAAAAAATTTACAAAGAAATGGGTACTGCAAATAGATTTGAACTTCAATTCACATGAACCGACGAAAGAGCACACCAAGCTTGACATGTAAGTGGGGAAAAAAGAATAGAAAAATAAAATCCAACTCACCAGACCACCCACCTTGAACTTCTAGGAGATGGGCATTGATCAATGCCCCCAAAAACTAGAACCTTGACATATGCCGTCAACTCAGACCCGGAATTCCAACGAATTCTCGCCCCAAAAAGTGGAGAGCAAAACAATTCCTATTCGTGCTGCAAAATTAGAATCGAAAGGGAAAAGGAGAGTTTTCGTCAATTTCACAGTAGATAGCTGAGAAAAATGGGAGCTTTATTCGTCGAAATTGAGGAAAGCGGCTGTCGAGAGCATAACCCTAAAGGAGGAGATGGCGGGTCGCCCACTCCAAGCTACGAGGTTCCAATCCGAGCCAGGCAATCAGCCATCAGCAAGGTGTTTGAGCCCCCACTTGAATTGGTCAAGTTGGTAAAATGTTCTTAGTGTACCGTTGCTAGTCTCTCTCCAACCTTGGAGTTCCTCTCTATCCCACAAGGTGATAGCTAACCCTCTCTTATCAAATTCCCAAATCTCAAAGCTTAATCCTATCTATTCATGGCAGAATCCAAGCATATCCCTCCCGATTAAGCCAGCAGCTTCCAGATCCTCCATTTTTATGATGTTTCCTACAGTAGAGTGCTGGCAGTCTTCCCCGGAGTTCTTCGCTTGTCCTCCATATTATCCTTCTTCCAGGTGATCGATATACGTTTGCATTTCCTCTGGGTTTCTGCGTAGATCCTCTAGACTTGTCTTCGTCCAGGCGACTTATGGAAATTATTGCGCCTCAATGCCTTTCCTGGCCATTTTGTTTAACGTGGAAGGAGGATATTGAATCTCTTGTTTTTTGCGCATCCATTTGTTAACCCTTTTTGCTCGAAGAAAGTATCCCTGTTGCAGCTCCTCAATAAAACCCCATGTTGAACAGCCATCACCCATATAGATCCCTTCATTCCATATAAACCATCCATAGCTTCTTAGCATAATTGCCATAGGTGACAGGAAATGGAAGGCAGAGGGGATAACCATCTCCGTTTGGCAGCTCTGTGTCAAAAAATGAGAGGCTTGTGGTCCGACGAGGATATCACTGACCTAGGGGTAAAATCCGAGAGGAAGAAAAGCAAGAATGTGACTTAACTCTCAATCGCAAGCTATTTTTGAAGCCAAATGTTAATTGTCAGGCTTTTATCAATACCATGAAAAAAGCATGGAAAACAGATTCAGTAAAATATGAGTTAATTGAACCAGATTTTTTCTCATTTTTATTTCAATTAAGTGAAGAAAAAGGAGGGCGTTAGAATTGGGACCATAGTCCTTTGCAAGTAACCTCTTAGTCCTGAGGGAAGGAGATCTAAACATACCTGAACACTATTATGAGTTAATGTATTATGCTTTTTGGGTGCATTTTATAGGCCTTCCTAGTGTTAGAATCACTGAAAATGCCATACACTTGCTAGCTTCTCGCTTGGACCAAATTGAGGAGGTTAAAATTGAAGCCAGAAATAACAATGCACTGAAAAATGGAAAAGCCAGAGTGCTGTTGAATCTATCTAGCCCACTCAAAACATGAACTATGATTAATTGTGGGGAAAATAAATGGTGGATAGACTTCGAGTATGAAAGGCTTCCTCACTTTTGTTATTCTTGTGGTCAAATTGGACATTATGCAAACTTTTGCACTAAAATTCTCTATAAAGAAACTGAACTTGCCCATGATCAACTAGGGCGGTATGGCTCATGGCTAAAGGCTAAAGTCCGAGAGGTTAGCCCCTATTGAAAGACTTTTTATGGCAACATTGAACTTTCTGCCACAGAGGAAGTTGTGATGGAAACTCCAACAATGGTTACCGAAATACCCCAAAGATCATAAGCAAATGAACCAAATGAACTAATAATTGTTGCTAACCAGCATAATGCACAAGAGGTTATGGAAGAGTCAGGAAAGACAGAGCAACTTACTATACTCAGTGGGCAATGCACATAGCAAAACACAATGATGCTTCCTTCTTTGGCAGGTAATGAGATCCTTTCACTAACCTCTAAAAAAGGAAAGGCGGTGTATAAAGCTCTTGTGGCAAAAAAACATAAGCGAGTTAGTCCCTATGAAAAGAAAATCTCACAAGATCTCTTGGTGGGTGAAAAACAACTCTTGGATGCCCCCATTCAGACTTGGGAATGGGTTAGTGCATGGGCTTTGGTGGCTAGCCCTAATAAGCCACCAAAGAATAGATGAAACTATTGAGTTGGAACTATCAAGGGCTGGGCACTCCTTTGACAGTTCAGCATCTCAAAGCCTTAGTGGCTCAAGAACGGTCCAATATGGTTTTCCTCATAAAAACAAAAACAAAAACACCATTGTAGAGAGAGTGAGGAAAAGGACTAATTTCAATTTTTCTTTTATTATCAAACTAGTTGGTATAACTGGAGGCTTAGTGCTTATGTGGCATGAGAAGGTAAAAGTGAAAGTGGAGGGAAGCTTCGGGGAACTAATCAATATTCGATGCAATGATCTTATTCGAGGTGACCTGATACGAATATCCTTTCTACATGCACCAACAAATTTTCTTTTATTATCAAACTAGTTTGGTAACGTTTTTGTTCAAAAATTGTTCTAGGGAACAAAAATAAAAATAAAATAAAATAACTATTTTTGTTTCGTGGAATAATTTTTTAACAAAAGAATGCGATTGGTAATTGCATAAAATTTATGTTCCTAGAATAAAAAAAGAACAGAAACACATTTGGTGAACTTATATAATTTTTTTGTTTCTTTTAATTTTTTTAATATTTTTATTTTATTTTTTCCTTTTTTCTTTTTTCTTCCTTTTAGCCGGTTGCCGGCCTTGGCCATGGCCGGTGACTGGCCAACGAGGGCTGGTGGCCTCATCCAACCACGGCGAGGCTCGACGGCCCTCGACGACCGATCACCGGCGTCGCCAGCCCTCGACGGCCAATCGCCGGGCCAAGGCTGGTGACTAGCCAAAGAAAAACGAAGAAGAAAAGAAAGAGGAAAAAAATAGGAGAGAGAAAAATTGTTTCTCGAAAGTGTTCCGAGAACAAGAATTAAGTTTTTCTTGTTTCTTGTTTCTATTCCAAATTTGTTCCCGAGAATAAAAAAAAAAATAGATTTAGAACAAAAACGCAAACAAACGCGTTTCTATTCTTTTTTGGTTCCCCGGAACAAAAAAAAAAAAAAAAAATTGCCTTCATGACTAGAAAGAAAGAACACAAACAAATAGCCCCTAAATGTTGTGCTTATACCTGGTCAAATAAGAGAGAATGCAGCACATTAGTAAAGAAGAAATTAGACAAGGCGCTTCGTAACTTGGAATGAAGAGTACTATTCCCAAATATGATGGCTTTTGCACTACCGGCGATAGGTTCAGATCATAGCCTAATTGTATTATCTCTAGATCAAAGGGAAAAGAAAAGCAAGAAAATGTTCAGATTTGAATCGTTTTGGCTAGAAGACCTTGAGTGCGAGGCGGTGATCAAGCAAGCTTGGCAAGAGAATAGAACAACAAAAATCAATCTTGTACATGAAACAAAGCTGGTTGCTGCGAAATTAAACAAATGGAGTAGGAGAAAATTTAAAAGTGCTCAAAAACTGATCTTCTCCCTCAAATGCATGCTTATGGAACTGAATGACAGAACGAATAGGGAGCAAAATAGAGAGGAGATCAGCAATATTGTCAGGAAAATTGCATATTTGTGAAAGCAAGAGGAAATGTATTGGTGTATGAGGTCAAGAATCAGCTAGTTGAAATAGGGGGACCAAAACACCAAGTATTTGCATGCAACAACGGTCCAACAGAGACAATGAAATGAAATATTCATGCTGCAAATTGATGATCAAACTTGGTGTAGGGACCCCTAACCCTCAAACGCCATATCCGAAGCTTCTACTAGTCTTTATTTACTTCAATGGGCGACAGGAACTACCAACCTATATTGAATCAATGTGAAGCAGTGGTCAATGAGGAGATGAATGAAGACCTGATTAAACCAATCAAAAAAGAGGAAGTTAAAGCTATTGTTTTTCACCTAGAGGCTACAAAGGCGTCGAGACCGAACGGGCTAAATGATTTATTTTATCAAAATCATTGGCCTATCATTTATCATGATATCTTCAGCATGGTGCAATCTTTTTTCAACCAAGGTACGTTTGAACTAGAGCTCAATAGAACGCATATTACTCTCATCCATAAAGTAACAAATCCATAAAACATTACCCAATTCAAACCTATAGGCCTTTGCAATTTCAATTATAAGATAATTGCGAAGGTACTGGCTAATAGGTTGAAATCTTGGCTACCAAAAATAATTTATGTGGACCAAACTGCTTTTATCAGTGATCGCCAGATCTAAGACAACATCTTTGTAGTCCAAGAGTTGGTTCACCAACTAAGGGTGAGAAGGAGTAAGCGTAAATTTCCAGCCATTTTCTATGTGATTATATGGTGAGGCTGGGATTCCATGAAAAATAGGTCAATTGGATAAAGCAATGCATCTCATCGGTATCTTTTAGCATCCTAGTTAATGGTGAGCCTTCAGCTGTCTTTAGGCCTACTAGAGGTATTCAAGGGAACCCTTTATCCCCTTACCTATTTATTGTCATGGCCAATGCCCTCTCAACCCTTATGAGTAAAGCTGTCCAAGATGGGAGTATAAAGGGATTCGCCTAAACCTAACATGCCTTACGCTCTCGCATCTCCGCTTTGCTAATGATGACATCTTTTTCTTAGATGGAATGATAAGAGAAGCTCGGAATTTAGCCAATGTATTGAACCAATATTGTTATGTGTCTGGACAAGCTATCAACCTTAATAAATCATGCATTTTCTTTGGCAGAGATTGCCCACAGAATTTAAATAGAATGTAGCAACTGAGTTGAAAGTTCCTATCTTAGAAAACATAGGGAAATATCTTGGAATCCCATTAGAGTGAGGTTGCACAAAAAAGAAAATGTTTGCATGGATTCTAGCTAAAGTTGAGAGGAAACTTGAAGGATGGAAAGAGAGCAGTTCTTAAAAGTATTTATTTTTCTCAAGGTGACTTATGGGCAGCTAAAAGGATCCTGGCCTTCATGGAGAT
Source organism: Eucalyptus viminalis (assembly GCA_014182385.1). NCBI lineage: Eukaryota > Viridiplantae > Streptophyta > Magnoliopsida > Myrtales > Myrtaceae > Eucalyptus > Eucalyptus viminalis. The sequence continues at coordinate 24,019,756 of CM024533.1, forward strand.
GGCAAAGTTTATTGGTGGTGAGAGATGCAATCGAACATACCACTAGATGGAAGGTTGGAGATGGACAAAGAATTCGCATTAGAGAAGATGTATGGCTTCCTTCCAGAAGACTTATTGGCCTAGCAAATCGAAATGAGCCAAGAATGGTAGCTGAATTAATTGACAACAAAGCTAAGGACTAGGATATTATAAGAGTTAATGAATTTTTTGAGGAAAGAGTGGCCCAAGAGATCCTAGCCAACACACTTAGCCTAAATCCCCATTCTGATCAGTTGGTGTGGATAGCCAATAGCTCAAGGTCCTATACTATTAAAGCGGCTACAACCAAATACATAACAAAGTAGCACTCTTCACCAAACCTAACCCATCTTCCTCCTACCAAGTTCCAAAATCCCTATGACATGAGATATGGAAACTCCCTACCTTCCCCAAAATTCGATTCCTACTATGGAATATATGCAGCAATTCTCTTCCAATAAAGGAAAATCTATACAAAAGACACATGATACCTTATCCAACTTGTCAAATTTGTGGCGACGCACCAAACATAGCAAACCATCTCTTCCTCCTATGTGACTGGACAAAAACCCTATGGTTAGCCCTTGATTTTCTAGCTGACATGTCTCCAGCAAATATTTCTCGAATCAAAAAATGGATCTTCGAGAATCTTACCTCAAGAGCAGGACCTAAACTGAAAGCCCCCTTCACAGGCCTACTGTGGCAGATTTGGAAGACCCGCAACTTAGCGATTTCCTAAGGATCTTCGCCTGATCCCACAACCACTCAAGAAGAAGCCCGAACTGCTACTGCTTTGTACAACAAATGGTGCACAAGGGGGATGAACAACACAGAGGATCAACACAAAGCCTCAATAACACGCTGAGATGGAACCCACCTGGTAAAAGCGAGCTGAAGCTGAACGTTGATAGCTCCCGATGTGCCTCAACGACGATGGGATCGACGGCTGGCGTGTGCAGGAACGTTGCCGGTCTTCTCATTGTGGGCTTCACCAAGAGGATTCACGCGCCGTCCATTTGGGTAGTTGAAACCCTAGCTGTGAGAGAAGCTTTGTTAAGGGTCAAACATAATAGAAACACACGAAGTAATCTCTAGCAGGAAGTCCCGACGAGAACTGATCTACAAGTGACCTTATCTTCATATCACTTACACCTTGTGCGCTACTTATCAGACTGATTGCAAAAGTTTACTGGCCTAGCTAAATGGAACTTCAATCATCTATGAGCCTCGGGAAACAAATAAGGTCGCGGATTGGGTCGCTAAGAGCGCGCATGATAAAGTTTCTACTTCTCTATTTCTTTATTTCTATGTTCCCCATAACAGGTTTGGAACAAAAATTCGTTTGATAACGCAATTTAATTTTTCTATTTCTAGAACATATTTATATTCCTAAAATAGATTTGAAGAAGAAATCAGAAGCTAAAATTTTTAACTTCTCAATTTCTATTATCAATTTCTAGCTAAAAATCAATTTCTATTCCAAAATTTTTGTCATGCGCACCCTTAGCCCACCGAGCAAATTATCTTCCTAGTAATTGGTTATCACATCCTCCTCAGCCTTTAACTTTAATCTTCTGTTTAGATTTTCCAACTAATTATGCCCCTTTAGTGGGATAGTACTGAAATTACGATATTTCCACCCAAAAAAAAAAAAAGGTGTTTAAGCCCTGAATACGCCAGCCGGTTCATCCAGTTGAACTAGGAACTAGCCCTCAGTCCAGTCCGGTCATTCATTACCACTTGGGTTGGTCAAAACCCAGAACAAACCGGTTCGGCCAACGGTTCAATCATTGGTTTGGCAAACCGAACCATGATTTGTACTGAATTGGACTGGTCTAGCACATGAATTGGCAAGATGAATTGCCATGTTCAACTATCATGTCAGGTTCTAAAGTTGGTCCATCATCGTTTGACTCACTACAGGCTAGACCTATCAAAGTGGGCCATTAACCCATTTTTTAAAACATACGGGTATTAAATGAGTCATAAATGAATTGGTTATATTAAGTAAATGAGTTTAAACATAACGTGAGTGTTAAATGGATCATAAATGGATTTACAACTTATTTAGACCCAACCCATTTCTATAACTCTCTATATATTCTTTCTTGCCCTCATTCAATCTCACGTCCACTCACTTCACATTATCATCTCAATTTGAGTTTAAAATTTTGTAGATTGAGTTAAATATGAAAGTTTTTTAACAATATGTGTCAGGTTGGGTACGGACTGGGTATGAGTCACTAGATTCATATTATGTAAAAAATGGGTCATGACGAGTTAAATTAATGTATTTGGGTTAGACTCTTTCAACTTGACTCATCTATTTCACTAGTCTACTAGACACTAAGAACTTTTAGAAAATGAATATTTTGCATTCTCTTAAATTCCATTAAGCGTACTATGAGAATGGACATCTCTCCTATTAAAGGCCCTACTGAGTGGTTGAGCTTCCAAACACCTACATTATACTCTATATCATCAGTTGATGGTGGGAGAAAATACACATAACATGCTTGCTGACCAGAACAGGTTGGTGGGTTTAGCTCAGCAAATGAACTTATCTCACAGGGCAAATTTCGGATTACAAGTCCATTAGCGGTCATTCATTGTCGGGAAAAGAAACAGATTTTTACTTTATTTTGAGGAACTTACCAGAATCTTGAAGGCGTCCGGCAGCATCATTGAAGCACTGCATATGATCTGTTGAGCAAGTTTTTTACCTGCAATTTTACAATATCTAGCCAGATAAACACAGAGCTTGTACTATTGGGAATAGCCACCAAAGAGTGATAGTTGTAATTTCTCTTTTAACAGAATATGGAGCTATTCCAACAGCACAAGATTCTGATTTTGAAAGGTATCACACCTAAATAAAAATTTAAGACATTCTCGAAATGTAAATTTTAATAGGAAAGCACCTGAAAACTTCACACATTTAAGACATCTCAAGAGCACACTAATATGCTATATTTGGCTCATAATTTTTTCCTTCAATGTGAGTATCATCAGAGAAGCCTCATAAAAATTAATAAATCTTCCACATTTCAAGGTAAATGAACGCCGGACAGCAAATAATTCCTAAAACATACCAAAGAAGCTCATGAATTAAACGCAAAAGCACATGGGAAATGTGTCTTCATTAACACTTTATTAATGCTAACAATTCAATCTCTCTAAAATTTATCTTGACGAGTCTAACGTGTGACAAAAGTAAACCTTTGCATAGCATCAAAGAATTCTCAAAGTTCCACTCATGGTTTGCTGTCAAAAAGTTACCAAAGAACCTACATAAATCATCAATCTTCAATCTCTTCTTATGATTTACTTTCCATGAAGATGACAGGATTGACATATCTGATAATTATTAATGCTGCGGCAGTCACATTGAACCATGAAAAGCCAAGAGGGATGTCAAATCATTCAGTGTCATCTTTAGGATGCATGAATCTCCTCTACAAATATATGGCATTGAACCAACTTAGGCAAGCTGGGAATGCTAGACAAAAGGGATAAGTCATGGCCACAATTTGATCAAACCAACCTCAGATAGAGCCGAGCGAAGTGAAGCAAACAGAGATGTGAAACTCTCGGCAATAGCAACAGAGTCTCTCTCGACCACTTCAAGAGCTTTAACAATGTCGGTCTGGTTTGGCAGAGGCCTCTCTCCAGTGTTATCCTGCCCACTGCGGTCCGTCAGCATTGGCAGAGATGCAGACGACGAATCCTTATCTTGTTGTTCTATCAATATCTCCTGGTCCCGAGAGTGGCATTTCTGATCTTCATGATCCATTTCCACTAATTTGCCTATGCTTGTGATGCTTTCTCCAGAGTCAGCTACTAGAGGCGGCGATCCAACAAAAAGCCACTACCTCAATTTATACTGCATTTCAAGAGGTGATGAAGCCAGCCCACTCATCATGCACAAGATATAGACATTGTCATGATCTAAACCCTGATAGAAGTGACCGAAACCATGACTCAAATCTGCTAGACTGAGCCCCCTACATGAAGATAGCCCTCTAAAATTTACAAAGCAAGGGGTACTACAAATAGATTTGAACTCCAATTCACATGAACCCACGAAAGAGCACACCAAGCTTGACATGTAAGTGGGGGAAAAAAGAACAGAAAAATAATCCAACTCACCAGACCACCCACCTTGAACTTCTAGGAGATGGGCATCGATCAATGCCCCCAAAAACTAGAACGTTGACATATGTCGTCGACTCAAACCCCAAATTCCAATGATTTCTCGCCTCAAAAAGTCGAGAGCAAAGCAATTCCTATTTGTGCCACAAAATCATAATCGAAAGGGAGAGCTTTCGTTAATTTCACAATAGATGGCGAAGAAAAATGGGAACTTTATTCGTCGAAATTGAGGAAAGCGGCTATCGAGAGCATACCCTTAGAGGAGGAGATGGCGGGTCGCCCAGTCCAAGCTACGAGGTTCCAATCCACTGTTAGGCGATCTGCCATCAGCAAGGTGCTTAAGCCCCCACTTGAATTGGTCAAGTTGGTAAAATATTCTATGTGTACCGTTGCTAGTCTCTCTCAAGCCTTAGAGTTCCTCTCTATCCCACTAGGTGATAGCTAACCCTCTCTTATCAAATTCCCAACTCTCAAACCCTAATCTTGTCTACCCATGACAGAATCCAAGCATATCCCTCTCGATTAAGCCAACAACTTCCAGATCTTCCATTTTGATGATGTTTCCTACGGCAAAGTGCTGGCAGTCTTCACTAGAGTTCTTCGCTTGTCCTCTAGATTATCCTTCTTCCAGGTGATCGATATATGTTTGCATTTCCTCTGGGTTTCTGCGTAGATCCTCTAGACTTGTCTTCATCCAGGCGACCCATGGAAATTATTGCACCTGAGTGCCTTTTCTGGCCATTTTGTCTAAAGGGGAAGGAGGATATTGAATCTCTGGGTTTTTGCGCATCCATGTGTTAACCTTTTTTGCTCGAAGAAAGTATCCCCTATTGCTGCTCCTCAATAAAACCCCATGTTGAACAGCCATCACCCATAGAGATCCCTTCATTCCATATAGACCATCCATAGCTTCTCAGCATATTTGGCATAGGTGACAGGAAATGGAAGGCAGAGAGGATAACCATCTCCGTTTGGCAGCTCTGTGTCGAAAAATGAGAGACTTGTGGTCTGACGAGGATATCACTGACCTAGGGGTGAAATCCCAGAGGAAGAAAAGCAAGAATGTGACTTAACTTTCTATGATAAGCTATTTTTGAAGCCAAATGTTAATTTACAAGCTTTTATCAATACCATGAAAAAAGCATGGAAAACAAATTCAGTAAAATGTGAGTTACTTGAACCAGGTTTTTTCTCATTTTTATTTCAATTAAGTGAAGAAAAAATGAGGGTGTTAAAATCGGGACCATAGTCCTTTGCAAGTAACCTCTTAGTCCTAAGGGAAGGAGATCCAAACATACCTGAACACTATTATGAGTTTATGTATTATGCTTTTTGGATGCATTTTATAGGCCTTCCTAGTGCTAGAATCACTGAAAATGCCATACGCTCACTAGGTTCTCACTTGGGCCAAGTTGAGGAGGTTAAAATTGAAGCCAAAAATAACAATGCACAAAAAAATGGAAAAGCCAAAGTGCTGCTGAATCTGTCCAGCCCACTCAAAACATGAACTATGATTAATTCTGGGGAAAATAAATGATGGATAGACTTCGAGTATGAAAGGCTTCCTCACTTTTGCTATTCTTGTGGTCAAATTGGGCATTTTGCAAACTTTTGCACTAAAATTCCCTATAAAGAAACTGAACTTGCCCATGATCAACTAGGGCGGTATGGCTCATGGCTAAAGGCTGAAGTCCGAGAGGTTAGCCCCTATTGAAAGACTTTTATGGCAACATTGAACTTTCTACCACAGAGAAAGTTGTGATGGAAACTCCAACAATGGTTACCGAAATACCCCAAAGATCATAAGTAGATGAATCAAATGAACTAGTAATTGTTGCTGTCAAGCATAATGCACAAGAGGTTATGGAAGAGTTAGGAAAGACAGAGCAACTTACTTTACTCAGTGGGCAATGCACAGAGCAAAACATAATGATGCTTCCTTCTCTAGCAGGTAATGAGATCCTTTCACTAACCTCTAAAAAAGGAAAGGCGGTGTATAAAGCTCCTGTGGCAAAAAAAACATAAGCGAGTTAGTCCCTATGAAAAGAAAATCTCACAAGATCTCTTGATGGATGAAAAACAACTCTTGGATGCCCCAATTAAGACTTGGGAATGGGCTAGTGCATGGACTTTGGTGACTAGCCCTAATAAGCCACCAAAGAATAGATGAAACTATTGAGCTGGAACTATCAAGAGCTGGCACTCCCTTGACAATCCAACATCTCAAAACCTTAGTGGCTCAAGAATGGCCCAATCTGGTTTTCCTCATGAAAACAAAAAACAAAAACACCATTGTAGAGAGAGTGAGGAAAATGACTAATTTCAAATTTTCTTTTAATATCAAACCAGTTGGTATAGCTGGAGGCTTAGCGCTTATGTGGTATGAGAAGGTAAGGTGAAAGTAGAGGGAATCTCTAGGGAACTAATCAATATTCAATGCAAGAATCTTATTCGAGGTGACCTGATACGGATATTCTTTCTACATGCACCAACAAATTTTCAAGAGAGAATGAGATTATGGCGAGCTGTTCAGCAACACAACAATCCACTCCCATGGTTAGGCATAAGGGACTTTAACGAAATACTTTAACATTGGGAAAAGGTCGAGTGTAGAGAGATGGACCGTTATCGAATTGCAGCTTTTGGGGGGGGGTTTAGATGATTGTTTCTTGATGGACATCGAAAGTAAGGGTGCGTTTGGTAACGTCTCTGTTCAAAAATTATTCCAGAGAACAGAAATAGAAAAAACTATTTATGTTTCGGGAAACAATTTTTTAAAAAAGAAAGACTTTGGTAATTGCACAAAATTTATGTTCCTAGAATAAAAAAAGAACATAAACACATTTGATAAACTTATATAATTTTTTTGTTTCTTTTAATTTTTTTATATTTTTATTTTCTTTTTTCTTTTTTCTTTTTTGTTCCTTTTGGCCGGTTGCCGGCCTCGGCCATGGCCAACGACTGGCCAAGGAGGGCTGGTGGCCTCGCCCAGCCACGATGAGGCTCGCCGACCCTCGACGGCCAGTCACCGGCGTCACTAGCCCTCGACAGCCAATCGCCAGCAATGGCGAGGCTGGCGACCGACCAAAGAAAAAGGAAGAGGAAAAAAATAGGAGAGAGAAAAATTGTTTCTCGGAAGTGTTCCGAGAACAAGTTTTTCTTGTTTCTTGTTTCTATTCCAAATTTGTTCTCGGGAACAAAAAAATAGATTTTGAACAAAAACGTAAACAAACGCGTTTCTGTTCTTTTTTTGTTCCCCAGAACAAAAAAACAGAAATTGTGTTCATGACTAAAAAGAAAGAACACAAACAAACAGCCCCTAAGGGCTATACTTATACCTGGTCAAATAAGAGAGAATGCAGCGCATTTGTAAAGAAGATATTAGACAGGGCGCTTTGTAACTTGGAATGAAGAGTACTATTCCCAAATGTGATGGCTTTTGCAATACCAGCGATAGGTTCAGATCATAACCCAATTATATTATCTCTAGATCAAAGTAAAAAGAAAAGTAAGAAAATGTTCAGATTTGAATCGTTTTGGCTAGAAGACCCTGAGTGCGAGGCGGTGATCAAGCGAGCTTGGCAAGAGAATAGAACCAAAAAAAAAATCAGTCTTGTACATAAAACAAAGCTGGTTGCTGCTGAATTAAACAAATGGAGTGGGAGAAAATTTAAAAGTGCTCAAAAACTGATCTTCTCCCTCAAATGCAAACTTATGGAGCTGAATAACAGAACGAATAGGAAGCAAAACAAAGAGGATATCGGCAATATTGTTAGGAAAATTGTAGATTTGTGGAAGCAAGAGGAAATGTATTGGTGCATGAGGTCAAGAATCAGCTAGTTGAAATAGGGGGACCAAAACACCAAGTATTTGCATGCAGCAACAGTCCAACAGAGACAACGAAATAAAATATACATGCTGCAAATTGATAATCAAACTTGGTATAGGGACCCCTAACCCTCAAACACCATATCTGAAGCTTCTACTAGTCTTTATTTACTTCAGTAGGCGACAGGAACTACCAACCTATATTGAATCAATGTGAAGCACAGTCAATGAGGAGATGAGTGAAGACCTGATTAAACCAATCAAAAAAACGGAAGTTAAAGCTATTGTTTTTCAGCTAGGGGCTACAAAAGCGCTAGAACTGAATGGGCTAAATGATTTATTTTATCAAAATCATTGGCCAATCATTAATGATGATATCTTCAAAATGATGCAATCTTTTTTCAACCAAGGTACTTTTGAACCAGAACTTAATAGAACGCATATTACTCTCATCCTTAAAGTAACAAATCTAGAAAACATTATCCAATTCAGACCTATAGGCCTTTGCAATTTTAATTATAAGATCATTGCGAAGGTACTAGCTAATAGGCTAAAATCTTGGTTGCCAAAAATAATTTCTGTGGAGCAAACTGCTTTTATCAATGATCGCTAGATCTAAGAAAACATCTTTGTAGTCCAAGAGTTGGTTCACCAACTAAGGGTGAGAAGGAGGAAGCGTAAATTTCCAGCCATTTTCTATGTGATTATATGTTGAGGTTGGGATTCCATGAAAAAATAGGTCAATTGGATAAAGCAATGCATCTCATTGGTATCTTTTAGCATCCTAGTTAATGGTGAGCCTTCAGCTGTCTTTAGGTCTACTAGAGGTATTCAGCAAGGAAACCCTCTATCCCCTTACCTATTTATTGTCATGGCCAATGCCCTCTCAACCCTTATTAGTAAAGCTGTCCAAGATAAGAGTATAAAGGGGATTCACCTAAACCCAACATGCCTTACGCTCTCACATCTCCTCTTTGCTGATGATGCCATCTTTTTCTTAGATGGAACAATAAGAGAAGCTTGGAATTTAACCAATGTATTGAACCAATATTATTATGTGTCGGGACAAGCTATCAACCTCAATAAATCAGGCCTTTTCTTTGGGAGAGATTGCCCACATAATTTAAATAGAATGTAGTAGCTGAGTTGAGAGTTCCTATCTTAGAAAACATAAGGAAATATCTTGGAATCCCATTAGAGTGAGGTCGCACAAAAAAACAAATGTTTGCATAAATTCTAGCTAAAGTTTAGAGGAAACTTGAAGTATGGAAAGAGAGGCTGATATCAAAAGCAGGAAAAGAAGTTCTCATTAAGACAGTTATCCAAGCCCTACCCTAATATGCTATGCCCATCTTTAAAATTCCAACTTCCATTTGCTGCACTATTGAGAAGCGAATAGCCTTATTTTGGTGGAAACATAATGTTGTTAGAAGAGGTATTTATTGGAAAAAAATGGGAAGATCTTAAACTAGAAAGGATTGTGGAGGCCTAGGTTTTAAAGATTTAGTGGATTTCAACAAAGCAATGTTGGGGAAGCAGGCTTGGAAAATTGTTCAACAACTGGACGCCCTATGGTGTCAAGTTCTTAAAAGTATTTATTTTTCTCGAGGCGACTTATGGGTAGCAAAAAGGATCCTGGCCTTCGTGGGGATGGCAAAGTTTATTAGGGTGAGAGATGCAATCGAACATACCACTAGATGGAAGGTTGGAGATGGACAAAAAATCCGCATTAGAAAAGATGTATGGCTTCCTTCCAGAAGACTTATTGGCCCATCAAATCGAAATGAGCCAAGAATGGTAGCTGAATTAATTGACAACGAAGCCAAGTAATGGGATATTAGAAGAGTTAATGAAGTTTTTTAGGAATGAGTGGCCCAAGAGATCCTAGCTAACCCACTTAGCCTAAATCCCCATTTTGATCAGTTGGTGTGGACAACCAATAGCTCGAGGTCCTATACTATTAAAGCGGCTACAACCAAATACATAACAAAGCAGCGCTCTTCACCAAACCTAACCCATCTTCCTCTTACCAAGTTCCAAAATCCCTATGGCATGAGATATGGAAACTCCTTACCTTCCCCAAAATTCGATTCCTACTATGGAATATATGCAGCAATGCTCTTCCAACAAAGGAAAACCTATACAAAAGACACATGGTACCTTATCCAACTTATCAAATTTGTGGTGATGCACCAGAGATAGCAAACCATCTCTTCCTCCTATGTGACTGGACAAAAACCCTATGGTCAGCCCCTGATTTTCAAGCCGACATGTCTCTAACAAGTATTTCTTGAATCAAAAAATGGATCTTTGAGAATCTTACCTCAAGAGTAGGACCTGAACTGAAAGCCCTCTTCGCAGGCTTACTATAGCAGATTTGGAAGACCCACAACTTGGCAGTTTTCCAAGGATCTTCGCCTAATCCAATAACCACCCAAGAAGAAGCTCGAACTGCTGCTGCTCTGTACAAGAAATGGTGCACAAAGGGGATGAACGACAGCAAAGGATCAACACAAAGCCTCAATAACATGCTAAGATGGAACCCACCTGGTACAAGCGAGCTGAAGCTAAACGTTGACAACTCCCGATGCACCTCAACGACGATGGGATCGATGGCTGGCGTGTGTAGGAACGTTGCCGGTCTTCTTGTCACGGGCTTCACCAAGAGGATTCATGTGCCGTCCGTTTGGGTAGTCGAAACCCTAGCTATGAGAGAAGCTCTGTTGTGGGTCAAACAGAATACAAACACACGAAGTAATCTCCAGCAGGAAGTCATGACCAGAACTGATGTCACGCCCCAAACCTCGAGCACGCCAACATCCCACCATGGTCATGCAAATGCGACATTCCCAGGTAGTGTCGCCGACCTCATTCATTTATTATTGCGCAAGCGGAATGTATTATGAAACACCTGACAACATAATACAGGATAGAAAAGCAGAAAGCAAAATCACAACATAACACTTAAACATAATTCAACAGAATTACAAACAGGGGTTTACGGCCAACAGTCTACAAAAGACTGGCTCTTAAAAAGAGGTTATCCTACGACCTACAAGTCGTACACGATCTCCAATCCTTATAACTTCACCTCTCAAACTCCTCAAGGCCAACCAAAGCTATCCAGCCGCTCCGTCCACCAGGGACCTGAAATGGTTATTCAATAACCACTGAGACAACGTCTCAGCAAGTTCAACCCCCTAAACCCCTATTAGAAAGAAAATATGCCCAAAGGTGGCTGAGCCACATCACAGAGAAGACTTACCTCGCCTCAGCCTTAATCTGCAGGTTAGCACAATTTATATAATTCAACCATGTACAATTATGATAACCAAACAACCATGGCTCAATTACATTATCAAAACAATTCAACCACTTGGATCGTCTCAGCGATCAATCGACTTGGCCGATTATAGGTCATTCCAACAAATCAATTACTACTACCCATCTCGACCTGATAGGAAGATTTAACAACCAGTGGCAATCACGGCCCCACTCGGCACGACCTGTAATCAGGTGGTAATTCACGGCCTCATCAGGCACAACCTCTAATAGGTGGTATATCACGGCCTCATCAGGCACCACCTCTAATAGGTGGTATATCATGGCCTCATCAGGCACGACCTCTAATAGGTGGTATTTCACGGCCTCATCAGGCACGACCTGTAATCAGGTGGTAATTCACGGCCTCATCAGGCACGACCTCTAATAGGTGGTATATCACGGCCTCATCAGGCACCACCTCTAATAGGTGGTATATCATGGCCTCATCAGGCACGACCTCTAATAGGTGGTATTTCACGGCCTCATCAGGCACGACCTTTAATAAGTGGTATTTCACGGCCTCATTGGGCGCGACCTTTATTAGGTGGCATATCACGGCCCTACTGGGCGCAACCTCTAATAGGTGGCATATCACGGCCCCACTGGGCGCGACCTCTAAAAGGTGGAATATCACGGCCAATCGCCCATTCATTTCCACACGTAGGATTTTATAAAGAGTCCCTATATATCGCAATCACACTCAATTTGCCACAACCAATCATCAATATCAAATTCTAAATGCACAGCAGCGATCGGCACGAAATTCTGAGCAAATAAGGTCCCAATGAAAATTTTCGAATTTAATAGATAATTAAATTTATTCCGAAAATTAATTAAATAATAATATCCATAGTTTTCGAAATCCACACTCAATTCATAATATCTAATCATCAATTTCAAAATCCAAATGTACCGTAGCGACCGGCACGAATTCTGAGCAACCGGGGTCAAAATTAAATTTTCTGATTTTTTTTTATAAATAATAATATTTTAATAATTTCGGATTATAATATAATATAATATCTTCCAGAATTTCGAAGCACTTAAATAATTCAAAACTAAAATCATTTTGTGTCACATCAACACTTGACTTTAAATAACTTATTTTAACCTTTAATTTAAACACACTTTAACATAAACCAACATCTTAATCCAATTTATAATTAAATGCACTAATCCACACACCTAAACTTACTTAATTTAAACTAAGCATACCTAGGGCATCATTAACACTCTAATCAAGATTTAGTGAGTTAAACTCACCGGATTAGCGAGCCGAGCGGACCAAAACGACGACGCGAGGATTGACTTTCCTCAAAGCGGGCCGAGCATCCGGGCTCGGGAAGGCGACCAAAACGGCCCACGAAGGGGCTGCCATACCCATTTTCTTCTTCTCTGCTTGCTGCTGGTTGGGGGCGAAGGAGGGCAGATCCGCGGCTGGTTCGGGCAGAGGAACGGCGGAGGAGCTGCGGCGGTGCCGTGCAGCCAACGGCGGGGTCTCACGGTGGCCGGAGGCGGCCGAACCGTGGCCTGTGATGGCCAAAATGGAGCTAAACAAAGGCAGAACAGGGGCTGGACAGTGGCTCGAGCAGACAAGGGCACACGGTGGGCGAGCGTGAGGCAAACGGCGGCGAGGCGGCGTGCGGCGGCTCTCAGCGACGTTGGCTGCTGCTCCAACCCAGGCGAGCTGCTCCCGTTTCTGTTCAAACCAGAGGGAGGAGAGAGAGGCTGCGATGGGAGAGGAAGGGGGAAGACAGAGGCGTGCAGCCAAGGCGGAACGGCACGGCAAGCGCGAACGGCCGGCGACGAGCGGCTGAGCGAGCGGCGAAGGACTGCTCCGGCTTCTCCTCTGCAACTTTTTTCTGGTCTTCGCACAATGAAGATGGAGGAGAAACCAACGGAAAGGGAGAGGAAGAAGAGAGAAGAAGGAGAGAGAGAGAGAGATGGGACCATTCCCTTTTCTTTTTCTTTTTCTTGAATCCCACAAAATGGCCCACCATGACATCATCCACTCACTCAAAACTCCCACAACCTTATTACAATGGGTTCAATTCCATTTTCCGCCAAGGTCCAATTTTTGTACATTCAATTTCTTCAATTCTCATCAATTCTCTTCCAATTGAATCAAATTGAAGTCCACAAAATAAATTCAATGTCACAACACTTCAATTCACATCTTCACTTATCCATAAAACCAACTTAAGTCCCAAAAGTGCGATCAAAGGTGGACCTACTAATTTCTCGAGCCAAAATAGCCATTCTCTGATTTAATTTCTGAAAATTTCTGATTACATGAAAAATCTTCCGAAGATTAGTCAATGTTCCAAAAATGATTTGTGACACACCCAGACTTCCAATTTCCAAATTCGATCTCAATTCCATGGTTAATTTCACTTTGGCACGATACTAGCGCAGCCCAACCTACCGGATAGCCTTTATAACTTTTTATGCATTTGACCTGTGATTGATTATCTCAAGCCACAATGTACATCTTTGAAACATTGGCGACTTTCGGTTGTTGGGGTAATTTCAAGGTTTCAAATACGAACACAGGGTACCCAATCGATAGAAAAGTCGGTCCAATGCCTATTGACAAGAATTGTGTGATCTGGTGGAATCACCCACACCTAATCACATGCCTCTGTCGAGTCGACCTATCTCCGATCTCTAATCGATTTTTAATTGTGCTGTAATGACCCTTGCAGATTAGCTCGGTCGAAAGATCGCTTCCTGGTCAAATTCTCGAGTCTGATGCATTAGAAACTCTTAACGGCTTCACCCGATAGACTAATTTCCACATGAGTGGCCAACTCAAGGAAAGGAACTATATGCGTGCCAACGAAATGCCCGTCTCAATTTATTGAAAATAGAATCGGAAAAATCGAGATGTCACAACTGATCTACAAGTGACCTTATCTTCATATCACTTACCCCTCGTGCGCTACTTATCAAACTGATTGCAAAAGTTTATTGGCCCCGCTAAATGGAACTTCAATCATCTATGAGCCTCGAGAAACAAATAAGGTCGCGGATTGGGTCGTTAAGGACGCACATGATAAAGTTTCTACTTCTCTATTTCTTTGTTTCTATGTTCCTCAGAACAAATTTTGAACAGAAATTCATTTGATAACACAATTTGATTTTTCTATTTCTAGAACATATTTCTATTCTAGAAATAAATTTGAAGAAGAAATCATAAGCTAAAATTTTTAGGGCGTGCATGACAAAATTTCTATTCCATAAATTGATTTTTGGCCATAAATTGAGAAATCAATTTCTATTCCCCATACAAGTTTTGAGCAAAGAAACCCATTTGATAATGACTCAAAATTTTTATTTCTAGAACAGAAATCCGTTTAATAACAAAATAAAATTTATATTTCTAGGAATATAAATTGATTAGATAACAACATAGGAAATCCTCAAATACAAAATAATAATTGAAACAATACTAATACATTATAAAATTTGAAAATACAATTTCATGGAATTTCCGGCATATTAGTATCCATTGCCATATTATTGGCAATGGTTTTTCTAAGCATATTTATTTGGTTTCCCTCCTCAGTCAATGTATCGTTTCCAAGCTCATCTTGTGTAGGTTCAAACAGTGCTGCTGAAGCATGAATATGGGTGACATCAATGGTGCCTATACAGTCTAGTCATTTAATCAAAGACTAGTATTATACAAGATTATCAACAAAATAAAATTGATGGTGTAAAGGAATTTATGATAATTCTACCTTGAAGTAACGTTTATGGTTATGAACCAATTGGGGTAAGGTCGGTTTATTTTGATTCTTGAATTGAATCGGACCAGTTGCTCATTCCTAATTTCTTTATTGTTGTTCAATGAACCTTTAATGGTCCTCTTGAATCTCCTGCCTTCAAATTAAAATTCAAGATTGTGTAACAATCTAATTATTTTGATTTTACAAGAATTTTGAATCTGTAAAGAAACAAGGTTAAAGTTCTAGGCACATTTTTTATTCATCTATTGTGTAAGAACTTTTTCTTCAACTGGCCATGTGCATGCCATTTCTAGAAGGAAAGAGCCCCATTGTTTTTAAGTAAGCATTTAAGAAATTTGGTCGTTTTTTAAAATTGGGGACCCATTCGATTGCCTTTCATCCTAAAGAGGAAGTTATCAAAAAAAAAAAAATTGAAAAAAAAAAAAAAAAAACACAAGCAAAATAAGAAAAAGAAAATTATCAATAATTTGTGAAGTTGTGGTTATGAGTGAATTAAGTTAGCAAGAAAGCGCAAGGTTTTTTTATATGGTTTGATTTCAACTTCTGATTTCTATTTCAGAAACTAAGAAGTTAAAATTTTTAGCTTCATATTTCTTCAATTTCTCTATTTCTGGAATAGAAATATGTTTCAAAAATAGAAAAATCAAATTGCATTACCAAACGGATTTCTGTTTCAAACCTATTCCGGGGGAACAGAGAAACAGAGAAATCAAGAAATATAAATTTTGTCATGCGTGCCCTTAACTTCTCAATTTCTAGCCAAATCAATTTCTATTCCAGGAATTTTCATGCGCACCCTTAGCTCACCGAGCAAATTATCTTCCTAGTAATTCGTTCTCACATCCTCCTCAGCCTTTAACTTTAATCTTATGTTTAGATTTTCCAACTAATGATGCCCCTTTAGTGGGATGGTACTGAAATTACGATATTTCAACCCAAAAAAAAAAAAAAAGTGTTTAAGCCCTAACTATGCCGGCCGGTTCATCCGTTAAACTAGGAACCGGCCCTCAATCCGGTCTGATCATTCATTACCACTTGGGTTGGTCAAAACCCGGAACAAACCGGTTTGGCCAACGGTTCAATCATTGGATTGGCAAACCGGACCATGATTTGTACTAAATTGGACCAATCTAGCACATGAATTGGCAAGATGAATTGCCATGTTTGACTATTGTGTCGAGTTCTAAAGTTGGTCCATCATCGTTTGACTCACTGCAGGCTAGACCTATCATAATGGGTCATTAACCCATTTTTTAAAACATACGGGTACTAAATGAGTCATAAATAAATTGGTTATATTAAGTAAATGAGTTTAAACATAATGTGAGTGTTAAATGGGTCATAAACGGATTTACAATTTATTCATACTCAACCCATTTCTATAACTCTCTATTCATTATTTCTTGCCCTCATTCAATCTCACATCCACTCACTTCACATTCTCATCTCAATTTGAGTTTAAAATTTTGTAGATTGAGTTAAATATGAAAGTTTTTTAACAATATGCGTCAGGTTGGGTACATACCGGGTATGAGTCACTAGATTCATATTATGTAAAAAATGGGTTATGACGAGTTAAATTAATGTATTTGCGTCAGACTACTTTCAACTTGACTCATCTATTTCACTAGTCTAATAGACACTAAGAACTTTTAGAAAATGAAGTTTTTGCATTCTCTCTTAAATTCCATTAAGCGTACTATGAGAATGGACATCTCTCCTATTAAAGGCCCTACTGAGTGGTTGAGCTTCCAAACACCTACATTATACTCTATAGCATCATGAAACTGGTGCCCTTTCACATTCTTTCTTTCCTTTTTTATGTTTTGACGGGCTCCTGGTTCTTCTGTCTAAATTACAAGACCAACACTGTATAAAGGCCAAAAAAGAATAATATTGTATTGGAAGATAATGCGTGTTATTATATTTTCAAGAACCCACTTCGTTTACTAAAAAAATTAACATTTTTTGGAGAAAAGAAAGGCGCCAACTTGATGAATGAAGCAAATATATAAAGGTGCACATTTTAACAGAAAATTATAGTGATGGGGCAAATGGCGCTTGGGTAAAAGTCGGTGCCTTTTTATGCGATACTTGCAAATTTGGGCCAAAATTATCTTTTGAGTGAAAATTGGTGTCATTCCATGCGAAAGTTAGGACCAAAGGTTGGCTTGGAGACTAAAAGTGGTAATTTTTTGCATAAAAATCGAAAAAAAAAAACATAAATTGGGAAGTAGTTGATACGATTATGATGTTAGAAAAATTATTCGAGGGTTGTTTCCAATGAGATTATTTGGAGCAAGAATTGATATTGAGAAGTTTAGTGGGAGGAATAACTTTTGGTTGTGGTGCATTAAGAGGTGCCATATTAATAATGCAGGGTTTGGTAAAAGCATTGAATGTCAAAAATAAATTGTCAGAAACAAGAAAAAGACCATAAGGTAGATAACGAAACTTATCTAGATCACTTTAACCATTTCGTACAAGTTTGTACACCATAATACAATTTATGAATCTAAGACGTCCTTAGCAATGGATTATTTATTTTTGGTGCAAACACATAAGACAAGGACTAATATCCATATCTTGGCTCCCGCTCAATGCTCAGCAATTCTCGCCATGATTTCATGGGGTTTGTACATGGCTTCCAATGGCAACGCCTTAGGCATATTCATTCCTTCTTCACTTATTCCTTTCCATTCAAAACACTGGATCAACGATCCCACAGCCACATTGATCATCCGTTGGGCCAGGTTTGCACCAGGACAGGCTCGCCTCCCAAGTCCAAATGACAATACCTTGCATTGTCCATTATCTTCATTTTCAAATCTTTCAGGTCTGAAACTTTTCGGATCATCCCACAACTTCGGATCCCTGTGAATGCTCCATATATTGATGAATACTATGGTTTGACTAGGTACATCATAACCGCCTATGACACAATCCTCTGATGACATGTGTGGAACTAGAAGTGGTGCCGGTGGTTTCAAACGTAGAGTTTCTAATACAATGTTTTGGAGAAAGGAAGTTTTGCGATGTCTGTCTCATCTATCAAGCGTTCTTGACCAATCACGTTATCCAACTCCTCAATAGCTCTTTTTAAGGAATGCGAATTACTATGTAAAAGGGACATTGCCCTTGCCATTGTCGAAGCAGAAGTATCAATGCCTGCTATAAGCATGACCTATCGAAGGATATAGAGCAAAAACAAATTGTCATTACATTGTTGAAATGGAAGAAATGATAAAAGAGTAATAATTTAAACATTAATATCAGAGAAATCTTACTGCAATCCATAAGTTATTAGATCAGGTATTATAAATGACTTCAAAAATTAACAATTGTTTACAATTTAATATGTATATCCGCATAAATGTGTGAGTAATAGGCCAGAACTTTTGTTTACTTCAACAAGGAAATCCAGAACCACTGGGATTCGTCCTAGTGGCCACCATTCCAACATGGAAGGGGGAGGTGAGGGGTTCAAATCCCCACCTTCTCAGGGGGGATGGGTGGGGACGCGTAAGTTTCAGGAGTGGGTTTCGACTCCCACGCCAGAGTCAGTGTAAAGTAGGAATAGAGTAGGATTGACAAAAAAAAAAAAACAAGGAAATCCAGGACGATGAGATTATTGCGTCCAAGGAACTTGAGAGAATTCAATTTTACTCATTACCTCATAACCATTTTCCTCTAATTTCATAAATATACTAAATTTCATTTTGAGTGAGGCAATTGATAGAGAGACTTTTTATATTGCTATTCTGAATAGTTAACAGAAAACAAATATATCTATGATTTCAATCTCAATCTTTTCCTGGAAAATTTCAGTTAAACCTATCAATTACTTAAGGCGAATCATAATTATATGCTGAACTTAATGAAAAAGATGATTGACAACATAAGAGATCTATGAAATCTTTCAAATTTAGGAAAACTTGTTTTCCTACTTTTAACTATTTGAGATTGCAATATATGGATCTTTTGATATATCTAGATAATGTTATGTGTTGGTTATGTGTTGGTTTTTACGCACGCTCTTTGCTCCTTTTTCTAATTTGAGAGCAGGGAAACCTACACTTTCGCAAAACCTAAAACATTCGTCCACTGATATCTCTTCGATGATAATTACATAAAGAACGAGTTAATTGATCACAACAAGAATTTACATCTTTTTAAACAGATGTTTAATGTCATAATCAACTTGCAATATTCATTCTCAAGAAAACTATCACTGTCAATGAATGTACTCACGAGTTTCTAAGGTGTTCAATGTTAGGACATGCTGTCTAAGAGAGAACCGATTCAGCAATCTAGATACTAAATTGTCAAACTACTATGATGCACAATCAAATACTTTTTTAGATATTTGTTTTGCTCTCTAAGGGTTGGTAATATTAAAATGTTGCATATTAAATGGAGTAGCCTTACAAAATCGTCCATGAGGATGTGATGCAATAGATATAGGATTTTTTTGGATAATTCTCCGCTTGATTTACCATAGGACCATAATTAATTTCGTATTTTGTAAGACAATGGATGATCCAGTTTATATGTATGCAGTATTCCATGATGAGGATGAGATGCGAAAGATCGTCCAATTTGTACGTACCAATACTAGCCCTTTGATGATTTCATCAGTGTAAAACTCGGGCTGCTTCTCTTGCAACAAAAGCAAATGATCCAGCACGGCCTCCCTACTCTCTCCACCACATCTTTTTCTGCGACTATTTCTCTGTTCTTCAATCAGATTCTGTAACAACTCGTCCGATCTTTTGCTCAACCAAGACACCCTCTTCTCATAATTCCTAAAGAACAACCTCAAGATACTCAAGTAATCCCCTGGATACGCACTAACACCATATTCCACAATTTCAGACATGATCTCGCGAAACACCTTCGCCTCCTCGGCATCGATCACATCTTCCCCATAATACCTCTTCCCAGTCAACATCCTCATAACGATGTTGAATGTCATCTCCCAGAAGATCGGTTTTAGTTCCACCTTAGTGAAGTCGTCCCCAGATGATGAGGCTCTTTTGTTTAGATTAAGCAGGAGTCGCTTGATTTCATCCCTCCGAATGGGCAGAAAGGAGTTGAGACGGGCCGAGGAAAAGATCTCAAGAGTACAAACACGGCGGAGACTACGCCATTGTTCGCCGTATGAGGCAACGACGACAATCGTGTTGTCATACCCAATGTGCCTGCCGGCGACAGTAGAGGGGCGGTTGGCAAGCGTGATGTCGTTCTTAGTATAGCATTCTTCGGCTGCCTCGGCTGACGAGACGACAACCACTCGGCGGTAGCCGAAGCGGAGAGAGAAGACGGGGCCGTAAGATTGGGAGAGGGAGTGGAGGGTTCGGTGGAGGGGGTGTTTCAGGAGGTGGAGGTGGCCCAGGATGGGGATGGAAGGCGGACTGGGCGGAAGGTTTTTCGGTTGCTTGAACCACGAAGAGAAGAGCTTGAGAGTGAGGAGTAGGAGGAAAGCCAGAGGAAGGGTAGAGTAGAGCGATGAAGTCTCCATGGTTGGGACAAACTTGGTATTGGCGAAAGGCTACGGTGTCCACGCTTCTTATATAGAAAATAGTTACATGTTCCTTGCTGGTGAATCAAATATATATGTAATCTCAAACGTGAAAAGAGAAAGCTCGTCAATCGTCATCAACCACGAAGAGCATCTTTAGACTCTCAATTGCTCGCCTAAAGCTCCTCAGGCACTTGTCCATCGTGCCCGCTACCGCCAAAGCAAGGCTTAACTTCGGGAAAAAGTCAGGACTTACCTCACCAGGGCATCCACGATGGGCGACGGTGGTTCTAGGCAAAGCTCGCCCAATTCCGACGAACCAAGCCTCACCAACTTTGGGGGAGGCTCCATCTCACTAGATCTGGCAAAGGTCAAGCTCGCCTCAACACCAATGATGCTTAGTCTTGCTAACATTGAGGCTAGCAAAGCTCGCCTTAGGCCGGTGAGGCATCGGTCTTGCTCGATCGACGGACTCTGGCCTCCCCAGTGCAATTGGGTGAGGGCTGCAATCCTAGCCTTCTCGGCAAGGGTCGGGTGCGGGACTTTGTAAGGAAAAAGGGTAAACAAAAGAAAAATCAAAATAATTATTTAAAAAATAAAAAATTAACAAATTAAAAATGATATTAAAAAAAATAAACCGTTCAAAGAGAATGATATATCCTTACGGAATTTTTCATGTTCCCGTGCATGGGATGGGACCTGCTCTATTAACAACCCATGATTATTCCATTGGCACGCCTCTACGTCAGGTGTCCCTATATTCTTTCTTTAGTTCCAGTCAAAGGTACTCTCATACTGGACATCTAGCGTGCAGTTGAACTTCCTACTAATATGCACTCTAGCGTCATCCTTCGCCATCTTTTTATTTTGCTTTGACAAGCTCTTGATTCCTTTTGTTTAGATTAAGTAGCTAACTCTGTACTCTAGGTCTGCTTAGAGAATCAATGGTGAACTCGCCGGCCTCCCTCCCATCTAGGACGCAAACGCCTCACACCCCTTGTTGACTGGCCTACATTTTGCTTGCGGTCAACCAGGGAATATAGAAGACAGCAGGAAGCCCCACCTCCCGAGAGTTTTTCCCCTATTTCTTGTTTGAGCCTTTTAAGCACCCATTCAGGTCCAACCTTCCTATCATATGTAGTACACACAATGGCATCTCAAAATCGGTGCCCTTCACCATCTTTTTATTTTTGTTTTGACTAGCTCCTTGTTATTTTTGTTTTAGATTGCATAGCTAACTGCATATTGTAAGCCTAAATTTAACACAAATGAAAGAAACAAAGAAAAAAAATCTAAAATGATAAAAATCTATTCTGCAAATTGCAAATTCAACTTTAAACTTTTTTAATTTGGTCGATTCAGTCTTAAATTTTTTGATGATTTTTCAATGTAATCAATCCTTTTAATTTAAATTTGAAATCACTAACGTGGTAGAGCAATGACCGGCGTCTATCATATACAGCTCTTTTTTATGACCCAGAAACCGTCGTACAACCGGCAGCCGACGGCATAATCCTAGGGCGACTGAGCCACCACCACAAATCCAGCCGCGTGTGAGTTGCGCAATAGGGATGTGGGGTTTCGAACCCCTCCCCTCTCCATGAGGGAGCAGGGCTCTAACCAACGCGGCCACTTGGTGATGGTATTTTTTCTCCTTTCTTTTCTTTTCTTTTCTTTTCTTTTCTTTCTTTTTGGTTAACTACAAATGGTCTCCTTCTCCACGCTTCTCTTCTCTTGTAGAACTCTACTAGCAACTGCTCCACGACCAGCGATCTCACCACATAGGCCCGGTTGTTGAAGAGGTGGACCCTAAACTCCTCTTGGAAGGCGTCAAGGAGCTTATAAATCTAGGTGATGGAAAGCGTGTCGTCAGCAGTGATGGTGGAGAGGTCAAGGAAGCGACCCGCGATTTGCCTTTAGAAGGCCTCGAGCTCAAGCTCCTGGGTGGTGGCCTCACGATGTTGGGGCTCCATGGAGTGGGCAGCAACAGCTAGTCATTGCGGAGGCTGAAAATGGAATGGCCAATGTGGGAGCCCTCGTAATATAATGCGCACATCCTCTCACATGAAGTTTTTGCAAACTACATTAAATCAAAATGAATTAAATCGAGCTTAGATCATGATTCCTCGGAGAATAAAAAGCGATTTCATTTGAGCCGATGTAATCAGGTAATTTCATCCAAAATTAGGGCTAAAAACAGAGCTCAAAGAGAGAGAGAGACCCAAACCCCCTTTTGCTGGCCAAAGGCGAGGGCTATGGCCTTCAGCAATGAAGTGGAAGGAGGCGAAGACACAACAACCATTAAATTACGAGGGTCTCACTTAGGGCCCACACTTTTCAATTATTGAAATCAAGTGAACTCACATATCCCAATGCGCACTTAAATGTTCATAACAGAGCTACTGTGTTGTGCCATCAATAGAAACGTTGTCATTCACGCCTTTACCTTTAGCCGGCGGGGAAATATAAGATTATTACATGAATTTAAATTAGTTTGAAATATTTTAATTGTGGTGTTTCTGTCAATTTTTCATTGTGGCAGTTCAGCTGGGCTAGGTAAACTCATTCCATGCTCTTTGTAGTCCTAGACATTCAAGTGAAAATGCAAATTAATTTTGATGCGCGAACCCCTGGAGTGCCAAAAGTTGGTACAAAGAGACACCTAAGTGTCAAAAGTTACAAAAGTGACACTTAAGTGCCAAAATTAGAGCAAAATGGATCACTTAAGTGCCACCGGTGAAAAAATCCAGCCAAATTGCATATGTGGCATTTTCCGGCGACTTCTTTTACTAAGGTGGCAAACATTAAAAAAAAAAAAAGCACATGTGAACTACAAAAACGACCTCGTCCATCCACACTGACTGAGCTAACCTAAATGACGTCATTTTTCCTTGGTGTTAAACAACGTCGTTTAAGTTATTTTGGCTTAAGCAGACCTGACTGTCGCCATTCCTCCCTGTCTGCATTCACACTTGATCTCTGGCCTTTCTCTCCATCGTCGTTCACGCCCAAAGGTGGTCATCGATCGCCATCGTCAGTCGCAGTTGTTGGTCATCGTCAATCGTAGTTGTTGGTCGTTGTCGCCGCTCACCATCGTCGCTTCTCCAGGTTCAGCCCCTTCTCCCCCTCCCTTATGATGAAATTAGGTCTCGATTCTTTTATTAGGCCAATGGAAAATTTGGGGCTCGACGGGGAAATGTGCTAATCCGACCTTTGGCAATGAGGTGGGTGTGTTGTGCTCGAGCTATGCGTGTTGGCTTGCGTAAATTCTGTTAAAATGCATGTGCTTTGTTTCGCTACTCCCTGTGTGGAGATGCTCGCCTCGGTCGACGATTTCTACAATTGATGCTCGAGTGAAACGAAATATTGAATCAAGTGTTACTAGGAACTAGTGTGTTTGAGTGAAACGAAATATTGAATCAGTGAGATAGATAGATAGATTAAGGTGGAAGGTGTGAAATAATGGCCCTCAAGTGCTCTGCAAAGAGCACGCAACTTTGTTATCAATCTGCTTTTGTTCCCTTGATTATGATATTTTGGTTCTTTTACTCTTCTTTTAGGATTGTTGTTTCTAATCAAATAGTCAACATATATGCAGGGCACATTGAGGAGTGCAAAATTTGTTTTGATACTTTATATAAGTTCATTTACCAGCAAGGGACCAATTTGAAACCACATGTAAGTATCTCCTTTTAAAATTTATAAACTATTAGCTCTTTTCACATGTGGTTACAGTCTACTGTGCAATGGATAAATCGAGGGCTTGGATTTTCCTCTAAATTTCTCTTGGTTTGTGTAATGACCTCTTGAAACAATATATTAATGGCTAGACATCATAGAGTAGGGTATGATTTCTCCTGGCTGGATGAGAAACAGAATTTTCACCCTATATTTTTACATCAAGCTTGCCTTAATTTTATGTATGTGTTTTCATAGGAAAAATAGATTTGATTAAGTTGATGTACATTATCACATCGCAGGTTTAGTTCAGCAAAAGATAGTAGACAAAATTGCTTGGGCTATGCTTGTTATGGGGATCTCTGTTTTTGGTTAATATTTTAAGGGAAGGGAATGGAAGGCAAATAATTAAAGTGGCAACCTCTTTTTTGGCTGTCATGTAGGGGCATATTGTTAGTGTAGAGACCTCTGTTTTTTGTTAATATTTTAAGGGAATGGAAGGTAAATAATTAAAGTGTCGACCTCTTTTTTGGCTGTCATGTAGGGGCATATTGTCAATGTGGGGACCTCTGTTTAATATAAAGTCCATGAGAGTGGGGGGACTCCCATGTGCAATTGTCTATTGTTCTTTGTGGATGTGATCCCAAAAACTAATTATTATTTTTCTTGTTCTTGGTGCAGAAATGGCTTATGACAAGGATTATGTCGTTGTCATAGTTTGTTATGGTGAAAAATTTGTACTTGGGGAGGATGAGTGGGAGTATGAGGGTGGAAATGAGAGCATCATCTTTGTCGAGATAAATAATGTATCTTATATAGGATTTGTTAGGGATATAGTGACTTATTTGCCTTGTAAAGTTTAGAAGTTGCTGTATTGTATTCTTGGGAAAGGCTTAAGAGATAGTTTGAGAAACTTAGAAGATTATAATGGTTTTACGGATGTTCTATACCATTATCTTCATGATGAAGAGGTAAAAATATATGTTGAGTACAATAATGAAAGTGAGGACAAAGGTGATGATGGAGAGAGCACCCTAGTAGGACAAAAAGGATATGGTATTCAAGGTAGTACTAACATTAGGGTCGAAGGAAGGAAGGATAAACATGATGGAGAGGAGAGGAGCGTAGATGAAATTCACCAAAGTGATGATGACATAAATGATGTCACAATCACTGGATTAGATTGGGAAGTAGCTGAATTAGAGCTGAGTAAGCTCTCTAGCAATCCACCTTGGTGAGAAATACTAATTTTTAATTGCCACGTATGATTTCTGGCTGGCTTTGCCGGATGTGGCACTTAGGTGTCCCACTTTTCTTAAAATGTGGCACTTAAGTGTCACTTTCGTATCTTTTGGCACTTAAGTGTCTCTTTGTGCCAACTTTTGGCACTTGAAGCAATCTTTTGCCATTAATTTTTCAAGTTGAAGTCTAGCCCGAAATTTTCAATGTGGCAATTAAGTCAACCCATACGTCATGATCCGCAACGTGACGTGGCAAAATGCCATCTTCTTCCTTTGACTTTTCTTTTCTTTTCTTTGCTCTTTCCTTTCCTTCTTTTTTCATCGAGAGAGGTCCTTTTACTGTTGATCATCTTTAGCCTCTCAATTGCTCGCCTAAAGCTCCTTAGGCACTCGTCCATCGTGCCCGCTAACTTCAGAGCACGGAATGAGCTTACTTAACTTCGGGAAAAAGTCAGGGCTTACTTCACCAAGGCACCCACGATGGGCGACGGTGGTTCTAAGCAGAGCTCACCCAATTCTGATGAGCCAAGCCTCGCCGACTTTGGGGAAGGCTCCACCTCACTAGATCTGGCAAGGTCAAGCTCACCTCAACACCCATGATGCTTAGTCTTGCTAACGTTGAGGCTAGCAAAGCTCGCCTTAGGCCGGTGAGGCATCAGCCTTGCTCGATTGACGAGCTCCCTAGTGCAATTGGGTGAGGGCTACAAACCTAGCCTTCTCAGCAAGGGTTGAGCGTAGGACTTCATAAGGAAAAATGGTAAAAGAAGCAAAAAAAGTAAAAATAATTATTTAAAAATTAAAATTTTAAAAAAATGATAAAAAAAAAATATTGTTCAAAGAGAGTGATATATCCATAATGGGTTGACTCAACTTATAACCTTTATAAGTTAAATGGGTTGTAAATGGGTTTAAAGACAAACCCATTTATCGAGCACATCCATAGAATCTTCTCCACTGATTCATTTGAGTCCATGATGTTCTTTTTTGACTTGATAACCCACAAAAATAAAAACGCTCACCTTCTCCTTTGTTTCAGTGAGGGGATTTTAGCCACTACTAAAAGTCCTGCTTTCCATTTCTAATTTTCGACACTAAAATTTGGGGTAAATCAAAACTAGGGTTCGAGATTAGGGTTTGAGCACTTCAATGGGAATTTTGGCCAATTTAGGATTTTAGGTTTGGGGTAATTGGGGAGAGGACACTATTTTGGCCGATTTAGGGTTTTAATTTGGCCAATTATGGAAATGATGTCATTTTGGGTAAGTTAGAGCTAAATTAGCTCTCTGACAAGCCACATAGGTGAGTAATATTATTAAAAAATTGTCACGTTAGATTTCCGGCAAGACTTGCCAAACTTGACACTCAAGTGTCCCTTATTTTTTTTTTAAAAATGTGGCACTTAAATGTACTTTTTGTAACTTTTAGCACATAGGTGTCCCTCCGTACTAAGTTTTGGCACGTGTGCTATACATTTGTCAATTTTTAGCCAAAATTGCTCAAATTCTTTAGCAAGCAGACAAATCGTGTAGTTGGTTAAATTTAGTATGGAATGTTTTAGTTGTGGTAGTTCAGTCAATTTTTCAACACGACAGTTTAGATGGATAGATAAGCTCATTATATGCTTCTTGTAGTACTAAATAGTTTAGCCGGATAGTCAAGCTCATTATATGTTCCTTGTAGTACTAAACCTTCAAGTGAAAATACAAATGATTTTTTCAGATCAAGTCAAACCTGATATTTTCAATGTGATAATTCAGTTATCTCCAATCATCTCATATGTTACGGTTAGCCATATGATATGACAAAATGTTGTCTTCTTCCTTTGATTTTTCTCATTTTTTTAATGTTCTATTTTATTTCTTTATTCTTTTCTTTCCTTCTTTTTCATCGGGAGAGGTTCTCTTACTATTCATCATTTTTAGCCTCTCAATAGCTTGGCCAAAGCTCCTCTGATTCTCGTCCATCGCTACCCGCTACCGCCAAAGCACGAAATGAGCTTAGCTTCGGGAAAAAGTGACGGCTTACTTCACTGGAGCACAACCAACGAATGACGGTGGTTCCAAGCAAAGCTAGGGTTCGTTTTGCTGACCAATGCCGTGTACGATACTATTGACACAAAAGTAGAAAGCAGTCGCCACATTGATAGTCGCGGCCGTGCGCCATGATTTCATGACCCTACCCTCAATGCATGAACACCCCTCGCACAGGTATCCAAAATTGCAACTTTTGAAAATTTCGTGGTTTAACGTGCGCCAACACGGAAATAGGGGGGAAAGTGAAAAAAAATTCATGAAAACGATAGTTAGTTGAAGCTATCATCGATCTATACGGAATTTTTCATGTTCCCGTGCATGGGATGGGACCTGCTCTATTAACAACCCATGATTATTCCATTGGCACGCATCTACGTTAGGTGTCCCTATATTATAAATATAAACATAAATTATGACAATAAGAATGCAAAGTTAAAAAAGAAGACCAAAAAGGAGAGAGGCTTGGCATTCTTTCTGAAGTTCCAGTCAAAGGTACTCTCATACTGGACATCTAGCGTGCAGTTGACCTTCCTACTAGTATGCACACTAGCGTCATCCTTCGCCATCTTTTTATTTTGCTTTGACAAGCTCTTGATTCCTTTTGTTTAGATTAAGTAGCTAACTCTGTACTCTACTTCTGCTTAGAGAATCAATGGTGAACTCGCCGGCCCCCCCTCCCATCTAGAGCGAGCCACCTTATTTTAAGGTCCTAGGACACAAACGCCTCACACCCCTTGTTGACTGGCCTACATTTTTCTTGCGGTCAACCAGGGAATATAGAAGAAAGCAGGAAGCCCCACATCCCGAGAGTTTTTCCCCTATTTCTTGTTTGAGCCTTTTAAGGGAAAAGTGCCAAAAAAAGTCCTAAACCTTTTGTCTTTGTGCTGATTTAGTCATAAACCTTTTTTTGGTGCCGATTTAGTCCTAAACCTTTTTATGTTGTGCCAATTCAGTTCTTTCCGGCCAAAATTGGCCGGAATTTGCTGACTAGACGCCGGCCGACTGACGTGGCCCGATCGGCGCTAACGTGGACTATTTTAATAATTTTTTAATAATTTTTTAATTTTTTAATTTTTAATTTTTAAAATTTTTTTCTCTTTGTCTTCTCATCTTCTTCCTCCAGCCGGTCGCCGGACCTCGGCGACCGGCCACCTCGCCAGTGGCCGCGAGGCCGCCCTCGAGGCCTGGGTGGCGAGGGCGAGCCTCGCCAGCTCGGCGCGAGGAGGCGGCCGGATTCGGTCCTCGAGGTCTTACGGAACCGAGGCCTATCGTCGTCCTCCTCCGACACGTCGACGCCCGGCGGCGTGGAGGCGAGCTTCGGGGCATGCACCGAGAGCGCCTTCTCGACGATTTTCAGGCTCAGGTCTTCGTTCGCTTCCTCGTCGTCGTCGTCGTCGCTGCCGCCAAGCGACACCGCGGACTTCGGCTCGTGCTCCGCGTCGTCTCCTTCGCCGAGCTTCGCCACCGTCGGCTTTGCTCTCCTCCCCATGCTCCACGCGCCGAGCTAGCGGGGCTCGCCCTCGCCGGCCATGGGCGAGGCACGAGCCTCGCCGGATCCGGCGAGGGCGAGCCTCGCCACCTAAGCCTTGAGGGCGGCCTCGCGCCGGGCGGGCGAGGCTTTCCCTCGCCGGATCTGGCGAGGTCGAGCCTCGCCTGCCATGGGCGAGGCTCAACCCTCGCCGGATCGACGGGGCGAGCCTCGCCGCCCAGCGCGAGGCCGCCCTCGCGGCCACTGGTTAGGTGGCCGGCAAGGTTGAGGTCGACCTCGCCGGCTAGAGGAAGAAGATGAGAAGAAAAAGAGAAAATAAAAATAATAAAATAATAAAAAAAATTTGAAAAAAAAAAAATATATATATATATATTATTTAAAATAGTCCACGTCGCGCCGATCGGGCCACGTCAGCCGGCCGGGCGTCTAGTCAGCAAATTCCGGCCAATTTTGGCCGGAAAGGACTGAATTGGCACAACGTAAAAAGGTTTAGGACTAAATCGGCACCAAAAAAAGGTTTAGGACTAAATTGGCACAAAGACAAAAGGTTTAGGACTTTTTTGGCACTTCCTTTTAAGCACCCATTCAGGTCCAACCTTCCTATCATATGTAGTACACACAATAGCATCTCAAAATCGGTGCCCTTCACCATCTTTTTATTTTTGTTTTGACTAGCTCGTTGTTATTTTTGTTTTAGATTGCATAGCTAACTGTATATTGTAAGCCTAAATTTAACACAAATGAAAGAAAAAAAGAAAAATTCTCTAAAATGTTAAAAATCTATTGTGCAAATTGCAATTCAATTTTGAACTTTTTTAATTTGGTCGATAAAGTCCTAAATTTTTTGACGATTTTTCAATGTAATCAATCTTTTTAATTTAAATTTGAAATCACTAACTTGGTAGAGCAATGACCGGCATCTATCATATACGGCACTATCGGTAGCTGTCAGTTAAATGTACAACTCCACTCAAAACATCGTTATGAGAAATTTGTAATATTTTATTTTCTCCTCTCTTTTTTATGACCTGGAAATCGTCGTATAGCCAACAACCAGCAATGTAAACCTAGGGTGACTGAGCCACCACCACAGATCCAGCCGCATGTGAGTGGCACAATAGGGACGCGGGGTTTCGAACCCCTCCCCTCTCGATGAGGGAGCAGGGCTCTAACCCACGCGGCCACCGCGGGCGGTGATATTTTTTCTCCTTTCTTTTCTTTTTTTTCTTTTTTTGGTTAACTACAAATGGTCTCCTTCTCCACGCTTCTCTTGTAGAACTCGACTAGCAACCGCTCCACGACCAGCGATCTCACCATATAGGTCCGGTTGTTGAAGAGGTGGACCCTAAACTCCTCTTGAAAGGCGTCAAGGAGCTTATAAATCCAGGTGATGGAAAGCGTGTAGTCAGCAGTGATGGTGGAGAGGTCAAGGAAGCAACCCGCGATTTGCCTTTAGAAGGCCTCGAGCTCAAGCTCCTGGGTGGTGGCCACACGATGGTGGGGCTCCATGGAGTGGGCAGCAACAGCTAGTCGTTGCGGAGGCTGAAAATGGAATGGCCAATGTGGGAGCCCTCGTAATATAATGCGCACATCCTCTCACATGAAGTTTTCGCAAACTACATTAAATCAAAATGAATTAAATCGAGCTTACATCATGATTCCTCGGAGAATAAAAAGCAATTTCATAGAGAATTGAGCCGATGTAATCAGGTAACTTCATCCAAAATTAGGACTAAAAACATAGCTCAGAGAGAGAGAGACCCAGACCCCCTTTTGCCGGCCAAAGGCAAGGGCTATGGCCTTCAGCAATGAAGTGGAAGGAGGCGAAGACACAACAACCATTAAATTACGAGGGTCTCACTTAGGGCCCACACTTTCAATTATAATCAAGTGAACTCACATATCCCAAATGCACACTTAAATGTTCATAACAGAGCTACTGCGTTGTGCCATCAATAGAAACGTTATCATTCACGCCCTTAGCCAGCGGGGAAATATAAGATTATTACATGAATTTAAATTAGTTTGGAATATTTTAATTGTGGTGTTTCTGTCAATTTTTCATTGTGGCAGTTCAGCTAAGCTAGGTAAACTCATTCCATGGTCTTCGTAGTCCTAGACATTCAAGTGAAAATGCAAATTAATTTTGACGTGCGAACCCCTGGAGTACGATAAGTTGGCACAAAGGGACATCTAAGCGCCAAAAGTTACAAAAATAACACTTAAGTGCCAAAATTAGAGCAAAATGGATCACTTAAGTGTCACGATGAGAAAATCCGGCCAAATTACATATGTGGCATTTTCCGGCGACTTCTTTTACTAAGGTGGCAAACGTTAAATAAAAAAAGAAAAAAACACACGTGAACTACAAAAACGACCTCGTCCATCCACACTGACTGAGCTGACCTAAATGACGTCATTTTTCCTTGGTGTTAAACAACGTCATTTAAGTTATTTTGGCTTAAGCAGACCTGGCCGTCGCCGTTCCTCCATGTCCGCGTTCACACTAGATCTCAGGCCTTTCTCTCCATCACCATTCACGCCTAGAGGTGGTCATCGATCACCGTCGTCAGTCGCGGTTGTTGGTCGTCGTCAGTCGCAGTTGTTGGTCGTTGTCGCTGCTCACCATCGTCACTCCTCCAGGTTCGGCCCCTTCTTCCTCTCTCCTGTGATGAAATTAGGTCTCGATTCTTTTATTAGGGCTTCAATGGAAAATTTGGGGCTCGGCGGGGAAATGTGCTGATCCGACCTTCGGGCAGTGAGGTGGGTGTGTTGTGCTCGAGCTGTGCGTGTTGGCTTGCGTAAATTATGTTGAAATGCCTACGCTTTGTTTCGCCTACTCCCTTGTGTGGAGATGCTCGCCTCGGTTGATGATTTCTACAGTTGATGCTCAAGTGAAACGAAATATTGAATCGAGTGTTACTAGGAACTAGTGTGTTTGAGTGAAACGAAATATTGAATTAGGTGGGATATGATAGATAGATTAAGGTGGAAAGTGTGAAATAATGGCCCTCAAGTGCTCTGCAAAGAGCACGCAACTTTGCTATCAATCTGATTTTGTTCCCTTGATTATGATCTTTTGGTTCTTTTACTCTTCTTTCCTGATTGTTGTTTCTAATCAAATAGTCAACATATATGCAGGGAACATTGAGGAGTGCAAAAAAAAAAAAAAAAATTGATACTTTATATAAGTTCGTTTACCTGCAAGGGACAAATTTGAAACCACAAGTAATTACCTCCTTTTAAAATTTATAAACTATTAGTTCTTTTCACATGTAGTATCAATCTAATGTGCAACGGATAAACCTAGGGCTTGGATTGTCCTCTAAATTTCTCTTGGTTTGTGTAATGACCTCTTGACACAATATATTAATGGCTAGACATCATAGAGTTGGGTATGATTTTTCCTAGCTAGATGAGAAACTGAATTTTCATCCTAAATTTTTACATCGAGCTTGCCTTAATTTTCTGTATGTGTTTTCATAGGAAAATAGATTTGATTAAGTTGATGTACATTCTCACATTGCAAGTTTAGTTCAACAAAGATAGTAGACAAAATTGCTTGGGTTGTGCTTGTTGTGGGGACCTCTGTTTTTTGTTAACATTTTAAGGGAATGGAAGGGAAGGCGAATAATTAAAGTGGCAACATCTTTTTTGGCTGTCATGTAGGGGCATATTGTTAGTGTAGAGACCTCTGTTTTTTGTTAATATTTTAAGGGAATGGAAGGTAAATAATTAAAGTATCGACCTTTGTTTTGGCTGTCATGTATGGGCATATTGTTAGTGTGGGGACCTCTGTTTAATAAAGTCCATGAGAGTGGGGGGACTCCCATGAGCAATTGTCTATTGTTCTTTGTGGATGTTGTCCCAAAAACTAATTATTCTTTTTCTTGTTCTTGGTGCAGAAATGGCTTATGACAAGGATTATGTCACTGTCATAGTTTGCTACGGTGAATAATTTGTACTAGGGGAGAATGAGTGAGAGTATGAGGGTGGAAATGAGGGCATCATCTGTTGACACCTATTTTAAAATTTAATTTATCTTTTAGAAAATATTAATAGAGCATTTAGTTGTGGAGGGAATTTTTTTTAAAAAAATTGAACCAAATTTCAAAATTTTAAAAAGTTCGAAAATCATGTGATTTTGGAGCTGCTAATTTGTTGAACGGTTGAGTGAATATCTCACCTGCAAAAACAAATTGGAGTTTTTCTCTATAAATAGAGAAAAGGGAGCTTCGATTCAGGCGGGCTTCTCTTCATTGTTCGTCCAAAAAAAATAGCGAAGAGAAAAAGAGAAGAAGTTGACGTGAGCAGGGAAAAGAGAGGAAAAGAAGAGTGGAAAAAGTCAGCGGA
The DNA here is from genome assembly GCA_014182385.1 of Eucalyptus viminalis. Lineage (NCBI taxonomy): Eukaryota > Viridiplantae > Streptophyta > Magnoliopsida > Myrtales > Myrtaceae > Eucalyptus > Eucalyptus viminalis. Next base: position 24,053,145 of record CM024533.1, read on the forward strand.
AGCTTTTGCTTCAGCAGAAAGAGACAGGGATAGGTGAGAGCAGAGAGTAGTGACGTGAGAGCAGGGAGAAAAAAAAAAAAAAAAAAAAAAAAGGGCTACAGGCCGTCTTCTCGCCGCCGGTGCCCGCTATTGCCCACCGCGCCTGCACCACCGCGCCGCCACGATGCACCACCGCTCCCCAGCCAGCGCCGCGCCCGCCGTCTGCCTCGCTCGCAGTCCCGCCGGCATTCGTTCGTGCTCCCCTGTCCTCGCCGCACTCTGCCAACCTTGCGCTCAGGCACCAGAAACGCCTCAGCTTCGTTTATGCCTGACCCATGATCGTCGACGCCGTACCTGCTCATCGCGCCGACACCACCTGCAGCCGAAGCGCGTGTCACCTCACCCCCCGTTGCTCACTGCCGCCTTGATGTGCCGCTGTCCGCCGACGCGCGCCACACCCCTACTTCGACCAACGAAGCTGCTCCTGTGCTTATCCGAGTTCCTCCCAAGCAACTCCCATGTTATGTTGTCTCTGTTGTCCGTGTACTCTCTGTTGCTGAGTCTCCTTGCCACAATTGCCGACACCACCGGGGCTCGATGCTGCTCCATCTCCGGGCACGCGCAGCTCGCCGTCCCGAAGCCCGTCGTCCTCTCACCGGCGTCCCCGCAACCAACGAATGCACTACACGACCTGCTGCTATCCTTGCTGCACCATCACCATCTGCTGCCTCCTCTTTTGCTACGGGACCTCGCCGAAGCTCCGACGGACAGCCCTTATTCTGAACGGCGATCCATCACCGAACCACCGGCTACTCCTCGCCATTCCTCAAGTCAACCGTGAGTTAGACTAGGTGAATTATTATATTTGATTTCATGTTTTTGTTTTTATTCTAATTTGATTTATTTTTATCATTAGGAAATTTGTCATATTAAGTTATGATAATAAAAAATATTGACCCGCGAGACATCGGGTTAGATTTTTTATTATTTCGACTTTTATAGCAAAATTCATGTATTACTTTGCATCATTGATTCATATTAAAATAATATGCCATTGATTTACATGGATGGATTTTTATTTTGGCGTGTTATTATTATTTGCTCATCACATATCATGCATCATATTAGGTATTTAGGTCCATGCACATTTCTCATATTAAAGCAATACACCTAGATATTTTTAGATTAAGTCGATTTTCATTTAGTAAAACAAAAAGAAGAACAAAAAATGATATGCATGCCATATGAGTTATAGTTTAATTGTTTTTTTTTTAATTTAAAAAAAGAAAATGCTAAAAGATGATCATTGCACCATTAAGTTACTTCCTTTCCAATTAAAAAACATTATGTCATTAAAAAATAAAAATAAATCATTTCATTTCCTTGGTTAGTTAACAGGTTAATTCATAATTAATCTCATATCATCATTATTTAGCATAGGTTGCATATATGCATTAAAAATGAATCATCATTAAAATAAAATCATAAAAGAGCATGCATGTAGAAATACCATGTCATTCATCTCATATCATGTAGCACATGCATATTTAGGATTATAAAAATTAGATTGCATACATATAGTGATAAGTTTAATTCATACCATATGAATTGCATCTCACATGTCATTAAAATAAATTCATGCATATTAAGTTTAAATTAAGATTGCATATAATTAACATTTTTAAAAGAAAAAAAAAAATTAGGTGTCATGTTATTTAGAAATCATGTTTAGGGCATGCATTTTTATTAGCATTTTTTATTGAATGTTATTTTATTGATTGTGCACCCGCATGACCACCATTTGCATGTTAGTAGCTTAAGTTAAAATTAATCAACATTGCCTGCAAAATATTTTTGAAATTAAAATAAAAGGTACTGAAAGGGCGTTAGACTAATTTAGCGTAATCATGTCCCCGGACCTACTGAATCTCTAGTTCGCAAAAGTAAAGTATTCTCCCATACTTTACTTGGGTTTCTAACCAACCCTAATTGGTTAGTGGCGGCTCCAAATTGAATATAATTACATGTTTAAATAGATTTCTATCAAGTCGCGATTGGTAGTTATTGGGAGGGTCCGCGCTAAGTCTTCAGACTTAGTAATCCATTAACCTAAACTTTAGGATTGCCCTAAAAATTTAGGTCGCGACGGCTTGGCAACTCACGGGACAGAGTTAAAACTCATAGTGGACATAGGCCTGTTTCATTTTTTAAAAATATTTTGTTTGGTAGCATGGAAACAAGGTATGCTCCTAACATGAAGTGTTAAATGTTCTTGCAGATGGGAGGTATAAGGGGAGTAGTCTTTGCTAACCCTTGTTTTGCTGGGTGGAGTTAAGGATGAATGGTTGAATTTAAACTATAGAAGTGTTGTTTGCAATTAAACTGTTGTGCATGTTTTATTGTTTTTAGCACTACACTATTGCACACACAACCTGATGTCGGACACAGGCTGCGATAGATTCTTAGGATGGTGTTGAGAAGGATACTTCCTCTAAAGCGAGACTGCTATATAGAGGTTGACCTTCTCTTCCCGAAAGTTCTTCATGGTGTCGAATGTGTTTGTCCATATCCGCGAGACTGCGTGATATTAGGCATTCCATTCGACGGCCAGGTTAGGAGGACCTGACACGTTAATGCAAGACTGCAATGGTCGATCATCCTCTTAGCTCCATTTTGTTAAGCCATCTAGATAGAAATCGAGCCCCACATTTCATGCGTGTGTCTATGTGATTGTCATCCATTACCAGTGAAAGTAAGTTGTTTAAATTCTCACTACTACAATTTACTTACTTGCAATTTCGATGGTCCATGACATTAGGTTTCGTCGTTGGTCTTATTTTATATGCAATGGGGAAAATCGACATACAATTCAATTCTACTTCCAAAAGCATATAAAATGAGATGTTTTGGTTCAATGTTTAGAAATCTTGATTTCAATTTAGTGCTTTCAATTTATAGTTCAATTCAATGTTTAGGGACTTGCATTCCAATTCTTAGTTAGAAAATTTTACTCAAATTTCAAATAAAATGAAGCGATTGACCGTTGTCATGGACCAATCTCATTTGTTATGATACTTACTGTATTATTTTACATTGATAGGTGACAACATGGCTCACCCAAGATCGCCAATCCGTACCCGTTCTAGAGCAATAATGGCTGATAATACCGAACAAACGCATGTTGCTGAACAAACTCGCATCCCTGCCCTCGAATCGGAGATGAAGCAAGTTCTGAATGTTCTTGAGCGGCTCTCTAAGGAAATCGACTCTCTCCAAGCAAACACTATCCCACCAGCTCCGCAAGTTGAAGTGGTGTTACCACAACATGCTCCCATGGCTGATTCGAGGGATAAAGGCAAGAACACATCCACAGTTGATCCATCATTCTCTGATGATGCCTCCAGGGTTAAAATTACTGATGAGCCTCAAATTGTTGTTGATGATGAGGTACAAGTGATACCTTTAGCGGTACCAAAAATTGAGCAGGAAAAACGCTTGATAAAAATCGAGGAGAAACTTAAGCAGTTGCAGGGTTCGTTTACCCAAGACCCAACTGATCTGTCTCATTATACAAAGATCAAGATGCCAAAGAAGTTCAAAATGCCAGATTTTGAAAAGTATGATGGCACCTCTTGCCCAAAGATCCATCTGCAGACTTATCTGGTCAGGATGACCCAATATGTTGATAACATCCCCTTGATGATCCAACAATTTCAAGCAAGCCTAACAGGACTGTCGCTGCAATGGTACATCATGAAAAAGATTAATCTGCTGGAGACTTGGAGGATTTGACAAATGCCTTCTTTAAGTAATATAAGTATAACATTGATGTCACTCCATCTCGAGAAGATTTACTTCACACCGAGAAGAAGATGACAGAATCTTTCAAGGCATATGTCACGGGATGGAGGACTGTAGCCGCTCAAATAACTCCGAGCCAACAGAAAATGAGCTAATGGATTTGTTCATGAAGACACTCCCACGAGTATCGAAATCGAATGTTGGGATCGAGAGTCTTTGAGTCATTCAATCAGCTAATCCCCATTGGCGAGCAAATTGAAGTAGCATTACTTGATGGATGGGTGTCTGATCAAACTAACTCTTATGGGAGAGTCTCAACCAAGAAGGATAAGGAACTTGTAGTAGAGGTTAATGCAACTTATGTGCAACCACCTCGCCCTACCTCAAACACCCATCAAGGAGGAGCACGACCATTCTTTGGCCAGCAGAAGAACTCTTCCAGGCGTCAATTTACGCCTCTTCCTAAGCCATTGTCAAAGATCTTGAAAACCCTTCAGAAGAAAGGATTACTCGCTAAGGAGCCTAAGCGACCTAAACCCGAGCGTTTCCCCAACTATGATTCTTCCAAGACATGTGCTTACCATATGGGGGAGGTAAGGCATTCTGTTGACGATTGCTATACACTGCAACACAAAATGCAAAATCTTTTGGATGCCAAGGTGGTCTCATTCCGAGATGCACAGCCGAACATCCAGAATAACCCACTCCCTGACCACCCGAAGCTGTGAATACCATTTTCGGTTTTGATGTTGAGCCCACCATGTTTCAGATGATGCATGAGGAAGCGAAGTGATGGACACCCCTGGGCAACCAAGTGGCAAATTCGATTACTATGTAAAGTATTCGGCTCCTCCCGCTCCTATTTCGACCCACGAGATATCATCCTGGATGGGGTGGCATAGATGATCCCACACCTCCAAAGATTGAGAGCTCTGATGACGCATTCGAAGGAATGACTGAATTGTTTGCCATCGACGAAGCTTGAGAGTAGGATTATTTTTTTTATTTGCACACTCCTCTGTGCAGGAGTCTTTATTGCTTTCCATATTTGCATATTTGCATTTTCAATTATAGGATTTCAATAATGTAATTTGCTTTTCATCCAATAAAATGCATGGAGATTTTTCATGTTTTAAGGGCATGTTGAAGTATACCAAACTAGCCCTGTGATAAAATCCTACCAAAAAGAAAATGGCAAGGAGCTAATTCTGAAGGCTGGGCTTCTTCATGTTCCCTTGAAAAAAAATTTCAAAATAAAATCATCTTCCAGCATGCATCTAATTTACCCTGTTTGTTTCATTTAATTATTTGCTTTATGTTTCAGGTGCAGCCTTGTGCACATTTAAGGAACCTCTATGAGCTCCCTTGCAAAGAGGGGCAAGACACAGACACTTAACATCTTTGACTTTATGATTTGATAGAGCATGGCATTTTTATCATATCAGATGATGTGCAATTCGTCAATTCCACTTGAAATTTATCAAAATAGATAATTTAGTGAAAGATGTCGAGTTTCTTGAACATGATAAATGAGGTGTGAAAGGCAAGCCTAGTCCCATACACAGTCCCATGTCTATACATTGTGAGGTGAGTATAGAAACATTTTGTGTTTCAAGATGAAGAGTTTTCTTGCATGAAGTACGACAATTAAAATGACGAGGGGCAGTTCATTTCTCTATTGTTAACCCTTGTTTAACCCTTCCTTGAGCCTAAATACTTGAAGAACTTCTTTCATACTACCCTTGTCAAGAACCACCCCCACATCGGGGCAAATGGAGGTAAGTTGACATTAAAGGAGAGTGAAATGGATTGAAATTTTCTTGCTCTCACTTGCATCAATCTTCAAGTCATGCTATTACATTGAATTCATGTGGTAATTTAAGTGCCTTAGGATGACGGAAAGCGTTTCTTTCACTATCCTACACACTTATATCCTTTGCATAGCCCATTTGAGCCTGCAATTTCATTTCTTTAAACCCAGTTGGTGATCATCCCCCACACTGGGGCAAGGCAAGAGGCAGATGAAGATCCTTGAAGGTTCGAGTGTCATTTAAAGTATACTTGACACACACATTGTGCGCAAGAACTGAAATCAAAATAGAACTAAAGGGCATGAAAAAGAAGTGTGCCTGGTAAAAACAAGGCCAATGCCCATGAAAAGAAGAGAGAAATGACTGATGAATTGGGGGCATAAAAGCGGTGTGCCTGATCGATGCCCATCATCAAAGAAAATGATTTTGAGAAAAGATCTCCGGTTGAATAATCATTGGCATCGGTGATAAACTTTTGAGCCAATAAAGAAATCTGTCAAGAAGACAATTAGTGGCGAAGAAAACTAGTGGTAATGTCAAGATGATCACCAACTCTTACCCATTACACACATCTTTGAGCTTAACGATCATTTCGTTTCTCAAACCCAATAACCAAGCCTGTGTTACGTCCCTTACAAAGTCTCTTCAAATTAGGGCACTTGAATTAACATAGGAATTCATATGTTTTAAGCATTGCTCGAAGAAGTGCGAGCAAGATTATTTCTTTCTCATTTTGCAAGGTTCTTGACTTGTAAACCTGGAGATGATTACAGAATTGTTCTTTCAATAGCCTTAACTCAAAGAGTCTCTTTTGCTAAGCCATTGACCAAACCCACATTACAATCCTTGTCAAAGACCTCTCAGATTGGTAAGGTCGTACTAATTGCAAGAAAATTTGAACTCTTGTCGACAAGATGATAATAAGATTGAGTGATATATTCCCGCATCAATGGTCGGGACACATAACCCCTCCTAAATGAGAGCGAGTGAAAAAGCCTTTTTCACACTAAAAGTGTCTCATTTAGCATGTTCAAGAGATTCACACTATAACTGAAAATTGTCCTTGTGATAATTTTTCCAGTAGAAAGCTTGATAAAGCCATCATGCATGGACCTTCATTGAATTTTTCCTCAAAGACCAAAAATTGTCTTTGAAACCCTGAGTTTGTTCAGTCATCTTGGTGCTTGATGAGAATTCCAAGTACCCATTTATAAAATGTTTTCAAATGTCTAGTTTGAGTTCCAGATGTTTGAACCTTTAAACACTTGATGTGATTTCCAAGTGCTTGTCTTTTCAAACATTTGATGTGATTTCCAGATGTTTAGTAAAATATTTTCAAATGTCTAGTGTGAACCCTAGATATTTGAACCCTTAAACGCTTGATGTGATACCAAGTGTTTGTCTTTCCAAACGTCGATGTGACTTCCAGATGTTTAGTAAAAACCCCAGATATTTGAACCCTTAAACACTTGATGTGATACCAAGTGTTTGTCCTTCTAAAACGTCGATGTGATTTCCAGATGTTTAGTAAATGTTTTCAAATGTCTAGCATGAATTCCAGAATTTGAATCTTTAAATGCTTGATGTGACTTCCAAGTATTTGTATTTTCAAACATCCAAATGTGATTTCCAAGTGCTTAGGATCTGATGAGAGTTCCAGATCTCTAAAGACATTGAGCCTTTCAATTATCTGAAGAGATTTCCATATGTTGGTCAGGTCTTATAGGAATCATTTCACACCTAATAATACTTTTCTGAATCTCCAGATAAGTATGACAGATACGTGTTCTTCTTTGCATTTGCATTTCATTAAGCATGGAGACATAGAAATATATGCTCTCGATAAAATCATTGCATTTACATTGCATTATTGCATGACCTTGCATTTCAAAAAGAATTAAATTTATTTGAAAAGAGGTCATTAACATTTGCATATACATTCCATATTCATTTTGCATTCATTTTGCATTTGCATTTCATTGAGCATAGACACATTGAAATATATGTTCTTGACCAAATCATTGCATTTACATGGCATTCTTTGTTGCATGACATTGCATTTATTTGAGTCCATTTCTTAAAAAAAAAAAAAAAAAAAAAAGGTCATTACAATTAGCATTTTGCATATTCATTTTGCATGGTTTAAATTTAGGTGTCATTTATCTTTGAATAAAACCTCTACGAGCTTCCTTTCAAAGAGGGGCAGCTGTTGACACATATTTTAAAATTTAGTTTATCTTTTAGAAAATAATAATAGAGCATTTAGTTGTGGAGGGAATTTTTTTTTTTTAAAATTGAACCAAATTTCAAAATTTCAAAAAGTTCGAAAATCATGTGATTTTGGAGCTGCTAATTTGTTGAACGGTTGAGTGAATATCTCACCTGCAAAAACAAATTGGAGTTTTCTCTATAAATAGAGAAAAGGGAGCTTCAATTGAAGCGGGCTTCTCTTCATTGTCCAAAAAAAAAAAAAGCGAAGAGAAAAAGAGAAGAAGTTGACGTGAGAAGGGAAAAGAGAGGAAAATAAGAGTGGAAAAAGTCAGCGGAAGCTTTTGCTTTTGCAGAAAGAGACAAGGACAGGTGAGAGCAGAGAGAAGTGACATGAGAGAGAGACGTGAGAGTAGGGAGAAAAAAAAAAAAAAAAAAAAAAAGAAAAGAAAAAGGGGCTACGGTCTCCTCTTGGAAGTCGCCGGTGCCCGCTGTTGCCCACCGCGCTGCACCACCAGCGCTGCCACGATGCACCACCGCTCCCGGCCAGCGCGCGCTGCCGTCTGCCTCACTCGCAGTCCCGCCGGCATCCGTTCGCGCTCCCCTGTCCTCGCCGCGCTCTGCCAGCCTTGCGCTCAAGCACCAGCAACGCCTCGGCTTCGTTTCCGCGACCCATGAACGTCGACGCCGTACCTGCTCATCGCGCCGACACCGCCTGCAGCCGAAGCCCGTGACGCCTCACCCCCGCCCCCGTTGCTCGCTGCCGCCTTGCTGTGCCGCCGTCCGCCGACGCGCACCGACCCCTACTTCGCCGACGAAGCTACTCCTGGCGATCCGAGTTCCTCCCAAGCAACTCCCCATTCGTTGTCTCTCGCTGTCCGTGTACTCTCTTTGCTGAGTCTCCTTGCCACAATTGCCGACACCACAAGGGCTCGCTGCTGCTCCATCTCTAAACGCGCAGCTCGCCGCCCCCGAAGCCCGTCGTCCTCTCACCGCGTCCCCGCAACCAACGAATGCCTGCACGACCTGCTGCTATCCTTGCTGCACCATCACCATCTGCTGCCTCCTCTGTTTTGCTGCAGGACCTCGCCGAAGTTCCGACGGACAGCCCTTATTCCGAACGACGATCCATCACCGAACCACCGACTACTCCTCGCCATTCCTCAAGTCAACCGTGAGTTAGACTAGGTGAATTATTATATTTGATTTCATGTTTTTGTTTTTATTCTAATTTGATTTATTTTTATCATTAGGAAATTTGTCATATTAAGTTATGATAATAAAAAATATTGACCCGCGAGACATCGGGTTAGATTTTTATTATTTCGACTTTATAGCAAAATTCATGTATTACTTTGCATCATTGATTCATATTAAAATAATATGCCATTGATTTACATGGATGGATTTTTATTTTGGCGTGTTATTATTATTTGCTCATCACATATCATGCCTCATATTAGGTATTTAGGTCCATGCACATTTCATATTAAAGCAATACACCTAGATATTTTTAGATTAAGTCGATTTTCATTTAGTAAAACAAAAAGAACAAAAAATGTTATGCATGCCATATGAGTTATAGTTTAATTTTTTTAATTAAAAAAAAAAAAAGAAAATGCTAGAAGATGATCATTGCACCATTAAGTTACTCCCTTTCCAATAAAAAACATTATGTCATTAAAAATAAAAAATAAAATCATTTCCTTGGTTAGTTAACAGGTTAATTCATAATTAATCTCATATCATCATTATTTAGCATAGGTTGCATATATGCATTAAAAATGAATCATCATTAAAATAAAATCATAAAAGAGCATGCATGTAGAAATACCATGTCATTCATCTCATATCATGTAGCACATGCATATTTAGGATTATAAAAATTAGATTGCATACATATAGTGATAAGTTTAATTCATACCATATGAATTGCATCTCACATGTCATTAAAATAAATTCATGCATATTAAGTTTAAATTAAGATTGCATATAATTAACATTTTTAAAAGAAAAAAGAAAAATTAGGTGTCATGTTATTTAGAAATCATGTTTAGGGCATGCATTTTTATTAGCATTTTTTTATTGAATGTTATTTTATTGATTGTGCACCCGCATGACCACCATTTGCATGTTAGTAGCTTAAGTTAAAATTAATCAACATTGCCTGCAAAATATTTTTGAAATTAAAATAAAAGGTACTGAAAGGGCGTTAGACTAATTTAGCGTAATCATGTCCCCGGACCTACTGAATCTCTAGTTTGCAAAAGTAAAGTATTCTCCCATACTTTACTTGGGTTTCTAACCAACCCTAATTGGTTAGTGGCGGCTCCAAATTGAATATAATTACATGTTTAAATAGATTTCTATCAAGTCGCGATGGGTAGTTATTGGGAGGGTCCGTGCCAAGTCTTCAGACTTAGTAATCCATTAACCTAAACTTTAGGATTGCCCTAAAAATTTAGGTCGCGACACCATCTTTGTCGAGATAAAGAAGGTATCTTATATAGGATTTGTTAGGAATATAGTGACTTATTTGCCTTGTAAAATTCAGAAGTTGCTGTATTATATTCTTGGGAAAGACTTAAAAGATAGTTTGAGAAACTTAGAAGATGATAATGGTTTTAAGTATATTCTATACCATTATCTTCATGATGAAGAGGTAAAAATATATGTTGAGTACAATAGTGAAAGTGAGGACGAAGATGATGATGGAGAGAGCACCCTAGTAGGACAAAAAGGATATGGTATCAAGGTAGTACTGACGTTAGGGTCGAAGGAGGGCAAGATAGGCATGATGGAGAAGAGAGGAGTGTAGATGCAGTTCACCAAAGTGATGATGACATAGGTGATGTCACAATCACTAGATTAGATTGGGAAGTAGCTGAATTAGAGCTGAGTCAGCTCTCCGGCGAGCCACCTTAGTGAGAAATATTAATATTTAATTGCCACGTATGATTTCCGGTCAATTTTGCCGGAGGTGGCACTTAGGTGTCCCACTTTTCTTAAAATGTGGCACTTAAGTGTCACTTTCGTAACTTTTGGCACTTAAGTGTCACTTTCGTAACTTTTGGCACTTAAGTGTCCCTTTGTGCCAACTTTTGGCACTTAAAGTTATCTTTTGCCATTAATTTTTCAAGTTGAAGTCTAGCTCAAAATTTTCAATGTGGCAATTAAGTCAACCTATACGTCATGATTTGCAACGTGACGTGGCAAAATGCCATCTTCTTCCTTTGACTTTTCTTTTCTTTTCTTTGCTCTTTCCTTTCCTTCTTTTTCATCGAGAGGTCTTTTTACTGTTGATCATCTTTAGCCTCTCAATTGCTCGCCTAAAGCTCCTTAGGCACTCGTCCATCATGCCCGCTAACACCAGAGCACAAAATGAACTTACTTAACTTTGGGAAAAAGTCAGGGCTTACTTCACCAAGGCACCCACGATGGACAACGGTGGTTCTAGGCAGAGCTCGCCCAATTCCGACGAGCCAAGCCTCGCCGACTTTGGGGAAGGCTCCACCTCACTAGAGCTGGCAAAGTCAAGCTCGCCTGAGCACTGATGATGCTTAGTCTTGCTAACGTTGAGGCTAGCAAAGCTCGCCTTAGGCCGGTGAGGCATCGGCCTTGCTCGATTGACGAGCTCCCTAGTGCAATTGGGTGAGGGCTGCAAACCTAGCCTTCTCGGCAAGGCCCGAGTGCGGGACTTCATAAGGAAAAACGGTAAAAGAAAGAAAAAAAATCAGAAATTATTTTAAAAATTAAAAATTAAAAAAAAATGATAAAAAAAAATTGTTTAAAGAGAATGATATATCCTTAGTGGGTTGACTCAACTAATAACATTTATAAGTTAAATGGGTTGTAAATGGGTTTAAAGACAAACCCATTTATCGAGCACATCCATAGAATCTTCTCCAATGATTCATTTGAGTCCATGATGTTTTTTTTGGACTCGATAACCCACAAAAATAAAAAGGCTCACCTTCTCCTTTGTTTCAGTGAGAGGATTTTAGGCACTACTAAAAGTCCTGCTTTCCATTTCTAATTTTTGATGGTGAAATTTGGGGTAAATCAAAACTAGGGTTCGAGATTAAGGTTTGAGCGCTTCAAAGAAAATTTTGGCCGATTTAGGATTTTAGGTTCGGGGTAATTGGGGAGAGGACACTATTTTGGCCGATTTAGGATTTTTAATTTGGCCAATTATGAAAACAATGTCATTTTGGGTGAGTTAGAGCTAAATTAGCTCTTCGACGAGCGAAATAGGTGAGTAATATTATTAAAAAGTTGTCATGTTGGATTTCCGACAATGCTCGCCAAACTTGACACTCAAGTGTCCCTTTTTTTCTTTTTTTAAATGTGGCACTTAAATGTACTTTTTGTAACTTTTAACACTTAGGTGTCCCTCTGTCACGGCCCGAGCCTCGAGTGCGCGCACATCCCTCGGTGGTTGATAGAATTTTGCAACGTTCCTAAGTCTCGTCGTTGACCCTTCATTTTCATTGCACATGCGGAAGCGAATTACTAATCCCCTAATCTCAACAACATGGGATAGAAAAGCAGGACAACAATTTCCAAATCAAAATACACATTCATAAACACCTCAAGCTTATACAAAAGGTCTATGTCAAAAAGAACTGCTGAGCCACCTATGCTCCTGACCCTTCCGCTTCAAGCTCCTGGCTCTTCACACTAGGGACCTGAAAATGGTTATTCAATAACCAGTGAGATATAAATCTCAGTGAGTTCCACCCCTAAGCCCCGGTTAGTACACCAACTCAACTTGGGGTATCTATCCAAAAACTACCCCACCACAAGCAACAACCAACAGTCGATTCGCATACAACCTTACCTAGTATGCCATACCCTGCACGTTATAATTCAGCACGATACACGCAATGCACATGACCATTAGATGATACATTTCATCAATCACATACGAATCGCATCACAAGCGATCTCACATAGCCATTGCCACACCTTGCATGTTATCGATTATCTGTGTGTGCCATAAATAATGTAATTCACTCATGAATGTAATTAATCCATCAATTCAGACCGAGCTATCGATCAATCGACTCAGTCGATTAAATGTCAACTCGACCTTGCCTCGGTCGCTTAATTGATACCGCACATTTCTCTCGTGATGGAATATCTAGTCGTCGAGCCTACATGCATTCTTCAAGACGACATACTTATTCATTGAGCCCACATGCATTCTCCAAGGTGATGCATCAGGTCACCGAGCCCACGTGTCTCTTTAAGATGCCATACTGAATCAGTGAGCCCACGTGCATTCTCCAAGGTGATGCATCAAGTCACCGAGCCCACGTGTCTCTTTAAGATGCCAAATGTACTCATTGAGACCACGTGCATTCTCCGAGGTAATGCATCAAATTACCGAGCCCACATGTCTCTTTCAAGATGACATACTTAATCACCGAGCCCACGTGCATTCTCCTAGGTGATAGACGAACTCACCGAGCCCACGTGCCTTCTCCGAGGTGATGTATAACCTACCACGGATCCACTATACACATTTCTAGCATTGTAAACCGACGCCGGGTATTTTCTAATTAAAATACCTATATTTTACAATCATCTCACAATTATACAAATCATAACTCAATTCATTCGGATGCCCATGTATTTATACATCCATTCACTTCATAAAATCAACACACATGAATTTTAGACATTTTTCGCATTCTGGATGTGCTCATGAACAGTACTCGGCGAACAGTAATCGTGAACAGTACCTCGTGAACAGTAAATCATGAATAGTGTCGCATGAACAGTAAATTTCCAGAATTTAATAAACTATAAATTAAATTCAGAAATCATTAAAAGCATTAATTAAAGCAACCATCAATTAATTAAAGCCAAGCATGCTTAATTAACCACATAAACCTCATTAAGCAAATAAAGCAAGATTAAGCTAGACTAATCTAATCCATCCATCTAACCACCTATCTTAGGCTAATACAACTTAATTAAATCACTTAAACTAGAATTAAATCTAACTAAACCAACCCTAAGCAAGTTTAGGCACTAATCAAAAGATTAGAAGCTAAACTCACTCGTTAAGTGGGCCGGAGACACCGACGCGGCAGTGACGACGGAGGCAACGCTCTGGGACCTCTACCACAATGATCCAAGGCGGTCCCAAGCTCAACACAACAACCACAACTCGAACTCCCACTGAAAACATTGAAAAACAGCCCTGCTGGAGAAGAAAACAAGTTGAGCGGCTTGGCCGGAGCTCCGACGAGGAGGGTGGCTGGCAACCGGTGACACTCGGGGTTCTTGGGAGTCTTGTTGGAGGTTGGGATGAGCAAAGGAACGGCTGGAATGGAAGAAAATGGACTGCAAAGTCGAAACAGGCGAAGCAGGGCGGAACTAGGTGGTCCGGCGACCGGCGTCTTGAGACAGTCGTACAGGACGGCCGGCAGGTCCATTCGGGATGAAATTTGGCTCGTTGGAACAGTCTGTCTCTCCCGATCACAGTGATAGGTGGATCGTTGGCTGATTCATCCGAGAAGACCACGTTTGACTCGATTCTTTGACGAAGGAGAAAATATTCAATGGTTGCTAACCACCAGGTCACCATCCTATGTGGCGCGCATGAGCTGAAGTGGCTCCATTGAAAGATCGACACGTGACCTCTGATATGGACCAGCCACGAAATTGGAAAAGTCTAAAAGTTGAGTGTTCTTTTTCTTGTTCCGCAGGCTGGCTGTCAGAAAAGGACGAGACAATAAATGCTCGGACTCCCGCTTAAAAAATTCTCTCTTAATTTCAATTTTCAGAGCTCTTTACGTTCTTTCTTGAAGAAGAACAGCCTAGACACTTCTCCTCTTTCTTTCTCCAGCGAGTCCACTGCCTCCGCCTCTCCAGAAAGCCTCGCCGGTCGTCACTTCCCCCAAGAGCTCCGTCGGTCGCAACTGGTTCCCGCCTTCGCCTCCGCCGTTGCCTCTCGGAGCGCCATTGGTGGCTCCAACGAGCTCGAGTAAACCTTGCACACACTTCGCTCCTCTCTCTCACCTGGGTTTTTGGAAATCAAGCGACGAAGAAGAAGCTTCCCCATTTTTTTTTTGCTTTTTCTTGGAGACATTTCTTGTTTTCGCCCAACTTGTATCCTTGTTTCGACACCGCCATTTGAAAAGCTCCTTTGTCGTTGTTAAGCTCAAAATCCTCTTGGTGTTTTATTCTCTGTCGAAGTTCATTTCTCTTGACATTGTACAAATACTCTGTTTTCTTTCCCCTTTTCTTCGCCCAGTTTTGATTTCGAGCTCAAAAATACCTCATTTGCAAGCATTTTTTCCCTTCATTCAAACACCCACAATGTGCACGCATTTTTTTTTAATGGGTGTGTTTTACTTGTGCAGGATCCTAACACGTATGGGAAGATGCGAGTGTGCATGACAGTGTTGACATTGATCAAGGCTTTGGAGGGTGAAGCTTGCATCTTCATCATGACGTTCAGATAAACCCCTTTCCTTGGAAATATCAAAAGAAGTGAGGGCTTCGAGATGGCAAGCCTGGAGAGTTCATGGAGGAAAGTGTGGAGGAGGGTTTTCATCTTCATGGAGCTGGGAAGAGAAGGTGGAAGCTTTAAGGAGAAACTACGAAGACGAAGAGGATGGAAATTTTTGCATCTCGATGAAGCATATATCTTTAGCCTAGTAATCATGGGCTTCTTTAGGTTCTTGATGTGCATTTGTGAGGCAAAAGCTGGTGTCTTTTTGATCATGTAGAGCGATGGATATATAGAGAGAGAATTCTGCTTGTTTATATTGGTGAATATATTGATTCGATTATTTAATACTGTAGCGTCATGTTGAGCCCCTAAACGCTGAATCGTTGAGTTGATACATGGTCTTTTTTGTAAATGGAGAAGAAAGACACAAGAAGCGGAGAAGAGATTAGCAAGCAATTGTGGCCAAACTGGAGAATCTGTATCTCATGCTCGCAAGTACCCAAGCTTTCTGCGGAGTTGCGGAGGCAAATAAACGTCTCACCTTCTTGACTATTGACGACTGATTATTGGAAGCCAATGATGCATCATTAGATAATCAATCTCCAACTTTGGCTGCGAAAATGTAGCTTGTGTCTCATGTTTCTATTTTATGGGTGTTTTTGGCTTCAAATTTTTGAGCAGGTTGAACGTACCTTTCAGGTGAAGGTTAGAATGTACAAATTAAATGACAAGAGTGGGAATGGCAGGCTTAAAGAAACAAGCCATTTTCTTTCATGTAAAGTTAGTTAATAACAAGAGATCTTTTTACATGCTTCAATTTTTTCCTTCAGTTTTTCCTCAAGTTCCCTTCTACTTATACTCATGCTTCTACTAATATCTACTCCATTCTAGCATTGCTCATTTCCTCACCTATCTTTCGTCCTTAATCCTCAATCCTTAACTAGAAAAGCCCTGAGTAAGTCAAAATCTGGCGTTCAACATTTTAGGCAAAAAAATCATTAGCTCCTTATTTGATGCCTTCCATCCCACAATTGCAACCATTCACGAAGAATTAAAACCATTAAGTATGCCATCTACGTCCATCTCCCCGGCGGTAAGCTAATGTTGCATAAGGTCAGAAAATGAAAATCAAAATGCAGGTTCAACATTTTAGGCAAAAAATCATCGTCTTCGTAGTTTCTTCATGAAGCTTCCACCTTCTCATTCCAGTTTCCAGCTCCATGAAGATGAAAACCCTCCTCCACACTTTCCTCCGTGACCTCTCTAGGCTTGCCATCTCGAAGCCCTCGCTTCTTTAGATATTTCCAAGGAAAGGGGTTTATCTGAATGTCATGATGAAGATGCAAGCTTCACCCTCCAAAGCCTTGATCAATGTCAACACCGTCATGCACACTCGCATCTTCCCATACGTGTTAGGATCCTGCACAAGTAAAACACACCCATTAAAAAAAATGTGTGCACATTGTGGGTGTTTTAATGAAGGGAAAAAATGCTTGCAAATGAGGTGTTTTTGAGCTCGAAATCAAAACTGGGCGAAGAAAAGGGGAAAGAAAACAAAGTATTTGTACAATGTCAAGAGAAATGAACTTCAACAAAGAATAAAACACCAAGAGGATTTTGAGCTTAACAACGACAAAGGAGTTTTTCAAATGGCGGTGTCGAAACAAGGATACAAGTTGGGCGAAAACAAGAAATGTCTCCAAGAAAAAGCAAAAAAAAATGGGGAAGCTTCTTCTTCGTCGCTTGATTTCCCAAAACCCAGGCGAGAGAGAGGAGCGAAGAGCGTGCAAGGTTTACTCGAGCTCATTGGAGCCACCAATGGCGCTCCGAGAGGCAACGGCGGAGGCGAAGGTGGGAACCAGTTGCGACCGACGGAGCTCTTTGGGGAAGCGACGACCGGTGAGGCTTTCTAGAGAGGCAGAGGCAGTGGACTCACTGGAGAAAGAAAGAGGAGAAGTGTCTGGGCTGTTCTTCTTCAAGAAAGAACGTAAAGAGCTCTGAAAATTGAAATTAAGAGAGAATTTTTTAAGCGGGAGTCCAAGCATTTATTGTCTCATCCTTTTCTGACAGCCAGCCTACGGAACGAGAAAAAGAAAACTCAACTTTTAGACTTTTCCAATTTCGTGGCCGGTCCATATCAAAGGTCACGTGTCGACCTTTCAATGGAGCCACTTTAGCTCACGCGCACCACGTAGGATGGTGACCTGGTGGTTAGTAACCACTGAATATTTTCTCTTGACGAAGGGCCAGCTGGAGCAGAAACTGAAGGAGAGGGAAAATGAGGAGAGAGAGAGCTCCGTTTGAGGGAGGCCGAATGGGGGAGAGAGAGAGAGTGAAGTGAGGGCTGTCAAGACCCCGATAAATGCTTGCTTCAAGTCCCCATGCCAAGCTATCATCATTTTCTCTCTCTTCTCTAGCCTTTTCTCCCTACAACTAGGGGTATTTTGGTCATTTCACCTTGCACAAATTACAAATCTGACCTTGGGCTGAAATTGGTGGATGAGCCTAAGGATTGGGCTTGGCCATGAATAGGAATGGGCTTGGGAATTTGTTTGGCTTGAAATGGATAATAATTGGCCCATGGGCTTAGAAGATAAATAGTAGGTTTGGCCCAATGGGCTTATTTGCTTGACTTAGGCCCACTAAGGTTGTCACGCCCCGAACCCCGAGCGTGCGCACATCCCACTGCGGTTGATCAAAGATGCGACATCCCAGGATATGTCGCCGACCCATTCATTCATTTACGCATGCGGAAGCGAAACAAATCCCTTGACAATAAAATACGGGATAGAAAAGCAGGAAGCAAAACCACAACATAACACTTCCATAATTCAACAGAATTACAAACAAAGGTCTACGGCCAAAAGTCTACAAAAGACCGGCTCTTAAAAATGAATTGTCCTACGACCTACAAGTCGGACACGTTCTCCAATCTTATGACTTCCCCTCTGCAACTCCTCAGTGCCAACCAAAGCTATCGGCGCTCCGTTCACCGGGACCTAAAATGGTTATTCAATAACCACGAGACAACGTCTCAGCAAGTTCAACCCCTAAACCCCTATTAGAAAGAAAATACACCCAAGGGTGGCCTAGCCACATCACACGAAGACTTACCTCGCCTCGGCCTTCATCTGCAAGTTAGCACAATTTATATAATTCAACCACGTACAATTATGATAACCAAACAACCATGGCTCAATCACATTATCAAAACAATTCAACCACTTGGATCGTCTCGGCGATCAATTGACTCGGCCGATTACATGTCATTCTAGCAAATCAATCATTGCTCTCAATCACGGCCCACTAGGCCAACATTAGAATCAGTGGCATCACGGCCCCACTCGGCGCGACCTTTAACAGGTTCACGGCCCCACTGGGCGCGACCTCTAATAGGTGGCATATAACGGCCCCATCGGGCGCGACCTCTAGTAGGTGGCATATAACGGCCCCATCGGGCGCGACCTCTAGTAGGTGGCATATAACGGCCCCATCGAGCGCGACCTCTAGTAGGTGGCATATAACGGCCCCATCGAGCGCGACCTTTATCAGGTGGCATATAACGGCCCCATCGGGCGCAACCTCTAGTAGGTGGCATATAACGGCCCCATCGGGCGCTGCCTCTAGTAGGTGGCATATAACGGCCCCATCGGGCGCGACCTCTAATAGGTGGCATATAACGGCCCCATCGGGCGCGACCTCTAGTAGGTGTCATATAACGGCCCCATCGGGCGCGACCTTTATCAGGTGGCATATAACGGCCCCATCGGGCGCGACCTCTAGTAGGTGGCATGTAACGGCCTATCGCCCATCAATTTCCACACTTAGAAATTTATAAAGAATCCTCATAATCGAAATCACATTCAATTTGCCACAACCAATCATAAATATCAAATTCTAAATGCACAGCAGCGATCGGCACGAAATTCTGAGCAACCGGGGTCAAAAATAATTTTTCTGATTTTTTTAAAAAAAATAATATTTTAATAATTTCGGATTATAATATAATATTATATTTTCCAGAATTTCGAAGCACTTAAATAATTCCAAACTAAAATCATTTTTGTGTCACATCAAGGCTTAACTTTAAATAAATCCTCTTAGCAATTAATTAAACATAATTTAGATTAAACAAACATCTTAATCTAAATCATAAATAAATCAACTAAATTAACCACCTAAGCTTAATCAAGTTAAGCTAAGCACACCTAAAGCATAATTAACCCTCTAAGCGAGGTTTAGTGAGCTAAACTCACCGGATTAGCGAGCCGAACGGACCAAAACGACGAGCACGACGCGAGGATCGACTTTCCTCAAAGCGGGCCGAGCATCTGGGCTCGGGAAGGTGGCCAAAACGAGCCAAACGTCCGCTGCATACCCATTTTCCAACTCTCGCTCGCTGCTGGTTGGGGCCGAAAATGAGCAGATCCGGGGCTGGTTGGGGTCGGGAGTGGGCGGAGGAGCTACGGCGGTGGCTGGTGGCGACGAACGGCGGTGCACGGCGGCGACGAACGAGCTCCGGCAGCTCTTGCGCGAGCTGAACAGCAGCTCGGGACGACGAGCTGGGCAAAGCGAGCGGAGCAGCGCGCGGGCTTCGCGCGGACGATGGTGGTAGCGGCGAGCTTCGGCGACGGGCCGACGGCGATTCGGCTAGGCTACAGCCAGCTTCGACACCTCCTTAGATTTGCTGGGTTTTCAAGTAGAAACCGGAGCCGGAGAAGAGAGGAGAGAGGGCGACGGTGGTGCGGGCGGACGGTGAGCAGCTTGGCGGTGCAAACGGCGGCGACGAGCGGCAAAGGAGGCGGACGGCGAAGGACTGCTCCGGCTTCTCCTCTGCAATTTTTCTGGTCTTTCGCACAAAGAAGATGGAGGAGAAGCCAACGGAAGGGAGAGAGGAAGGAGAGAGAAGGAGGAGAGAGAGAGATGGGACCATTTTTCTTTTCTCTTTCTTTTCTTTAATCCCACCAAATGGCCCACCATGACCTAGGATGACATCACACTCCACTATCTCCCACAACCTCTTCCAATGGGTTCACTTGCAATTTCCGCCGGGGTCCAATTCTTGTACATCAAATTCTTCAATTATAATCAATCCACTTCCAATTGAGTCCAAATTGAAATCCATACAATTAATCCAATGTCACCACGCTTCAATTCACATCTTCACTTGTCCATAGGACCAACTTAAGTCCCAAAAGCGCGACCAAAAGCGGCCTACTAATTTCTCGAGCCAAATTAGCCATATCTTGGTTAATTTGCCGAAAAACTCGGCTTGCATGAAAAATCTTCCGAAAATTAGTCAATATTCCTAAAATGATTTGTGACACACCCAGACTTCCAATTTCTGAATTTAATCTCAATTTCACGGTAAAGTTCACTTTGGCACGATACTAGCGCGGCCCAACCTACCGGGGTAGCCTTTAGAAATTTTCATGCATCGACCCGTGGTTGATCATCTCAAGCCACAATGTACATCTTTGAAACATTTGCAACTTTCGGTTGTCGAGGAAATCTCAAGGTTTCAAATACGAACACGGGGTAGGTACCCAATCGACGAAAAGTCGGTCCGGTGCCGATCAACAAGAATTGTGCGATCTGGTGGAATCACCCAAACCCGATCACATGCCTCTGTCGAGTCGACCTATCTCCGATCTCTAATCGATTTTTAATTGTGTCTTAATGACCATTGCAGATTAACTCGGTCGAAAGATCACTTCCCGGTCAAATTCTCGAGTCGATGCATTGGAAACCTGTTAATGACTTCACCCGATAGACTAATTTCCACATGAGTGGCCAACTCAAGGAGAAGAACTATATGCGTGCCAACGAAATGCCCGTATCAATTTATTGAAAATAGAATTGGAAAAATCGGGATGTCACAAAGGTGGCTGTCCAACTTTTGGCCTAGGGCCCACACTGGCTTAGCCTGGCCCACAATCTCACGGGCTCGCTTCCTCGGTCCGAAAATTCCTTTTCCAATTGCTCAGCTTAACTGGCTCTGTCGACTGTTTGATGTAGCTTCATCCAAAGTCTGATCCAAACATTCCCGACAATTCGAAACTCAATCTTTAGTCCTCAAGCCATGTCAATTTCGCCAAATGCCATTTCGGTTACAACTCAGACTGACAGGTGGCTGTGAGGATTCACGCGTGACCAACTCGTGCCAAACCACGTTCAAGACATCTCGATGCATGGACGTCCTTGACCGCATGAAATTACGGATGATATATTCTTATTTCAAAGTACACGATTACTGAGGAATGACATAGGGTCGTTCGTGGATTCGATAACAGTAAACGGAATCACCCGTCATTCCATTATGCTCTGTCTGTGAATCAACTTTTAGTCATCCTTAGAATCGGCCTGCCTATCTATAGGACCGTCCTCACGTAAATCTCACGGTCAAGTCGTTTTCCTAGGTCGAGTTCTTTAGTCGTACGAGTTCTATCCTTATTAGCCTTTCCCCTCAAGGTCAGTATCTCAGGAGTGATTAATTCCGAGGGAGATCAACCAACAATGCATTGATGGAATTCACCTTCACTCATCCCTCCGAGGGCTCGAATTTCAGGATGTCACATCCTCCATGCTAAGTTTTGGCACATGTACTATACATTTGTCAATTTTTGACCCAAAATTGCTCAAATTCTTTAGCAAGCGGACAAATCGTGTAGTTGGTTAAATTTAGTATGGAATGTTTTAGTTGTGGTAGTTCAATCAATTTTTCAACTCGATAGTTTAGATGGATAGATAAGCTCATTATATGCTTCTTGTAGTACTAAATAGTTTAGCCAGATGGTCAAGCTCATTATATGTTCCTTGTAGTACTAAACCTTCAAGTGAAAATACAAATGATTTTTTCAGATCAAGTCAAACCTGATATTTTCAATGTGATAATTCAGTTATCTCCAATCATCTCATATGTTACGGTTAGCCATATGATATGACAAAATGTTGTCTTCTTCCTTTGATTTTTCTCCTTTTTATTTAATGTTCTATTTTATTTCTTTATTCTTTTATTTCCTTCTTTTTTCATCGGGAGAGGTTCTCTTACTATTCATCATTTTTAGCCTCTCAACAGCTTGGCCAAAGCTCCTCTGATTCTCGTCCATCGCTACCCGCTACCGCCAAAGCACGAAATGAGCTTAGCTTCGGGAAATAGTCACGGCATACTTCACTGGGGCACACCCAATGAATGACGGTGGTTCCAAGCAAAGCTAGGGTTCGTTTTGCTGACCAATGCCGTGTACGATACTATTGACACAAAAGTAGAGAGCAGTCGCCACATTGATAGTCGCGGCCGTGCGCCATGATTTCATGACCCTACCCTCAATGCACCACTCGCCAGGTATCCAAAATTGCAACTTTCGAAAATTTCGTAGTTTAACGTGCGCCAACACGGAAATAGGGGGGAAGGTGAAAAAAAAATTCATGAAAACGATAGTTAGTTGAAGCTACCATCGATCTATACGGAATTTTTCATGTTCCCGTGCATGGGATGGGACCTGCTCTATTAACAACCCATGATTATTCCATTGGCACGCCTCTACGTCAGGTGTCCCTATATTATAAATATAAAAATAAATTATGACAATAAGAGCGCAAAGTTAAAAAAGAAGACCAAAAAGGAGAGGCTTAGCATTCTTTCTTAAGTTCCAGTCAAAGGTACTCTCATACTGGACATCTAGCGTGCAGTTGACCTTCCTACTAGTATGCACACTAGCGTCATCCTTCGCCATATTTTTATTTTGCTTTGACAAGCTCTTGATTCCTTTTGTTTAGATTAAGTAGCTAACTCTGTACTCTAGGTCTGCTTAGAGAATCAATGGTGAACTCGCCGGCCCCCCCTCCCATCTAGAGCGAGCCACCTTATTTTAAGGTCCTAGGACACAAACGCCTCACACCCCTTGTTGACTGGCCTACATTTTTCTTGCGGTCAACCAGGGAATATAGAAGACAGCAGGAAGCCCCACCTCCCGAGAGTTTTTCCCCTATTTCTTGTTTGAGCCTTTTAAGCACCCATTCAGGTCCAACCTTCCTATCATATGTAGTACACACAATGGCATCTCAAAATTGATGCCCTTCACCATCTTTTTATTTTTGTTTTGACTAGCTCCTTGTTATTTTTGTTTTAGATTGCATAGCTAACTGTATATTGTAAGCCTAAATTTAACACAAATGAAAGAAAAAAAAAATGATCTAAAATGTTAAAAATCTATAGTGCAAATTGCAATTCAATTTTGAACTTTTTTAATTTGGTCGATACGGTCCTAATTTTTTGACGATTTTTCAATGTAATCAATCCTTTTTAATTTAAATTTGAAATCACTAACTTGGTAGAGCAATGACCGGCATCTATCATATACAGCAATATCAGTAGATGGCAGTTAAATGTACAACTCCACTCAAAACATCGTTATGAGAAATTTGTAATATTTTATTTTCTCCTCTTTTTTTTTTTTTTATGACCCGGAAACCATCGTACAGCCAGCAGCCGATGGCGTAAACTCAGGGCGACTGAGTCACCACCACAGATCCAGTTGCATGTGAGTCGCGCAATAGGGACGCGGGGTTTTGAACCCCTCCCTTCTCAATGAGGGAGCAGGGCTCTAACCAACGCGGCCACCACGGGTGGTGATATTTTTTCTCCCTTCTTCTTTTTTTTTTTTTTTTTCTTGTTGGTTAACTACAAATGGTCTCCTTCTCCACGCTTCTCTTGTAGAACTCTACTAGCAACCGCTCCACGATCAGCAATCTCACCACATAGGCCCTGTTGTTGAAGAGGTGGACCCTAAACTCCTCTTAGCAACAGAGGAAGGCGTCGAGGAGCTTCTAAATCCAGGTGATGAAAAGCGTGTCGTCAGCGGTGATGGTGGAGAGGTCAAGGAAGTGACCCGCGATTTGCCTTTAGATGGCCTCGAGCTCAAGCTCCTGGGTGGTGGCCTCACGATGTTGGGGCTCCATGGAGTGGGCTGAAAATGGAATGGCCAATGTGGGAGCCCTCGTAATATAATGGCCAATGTGTGAGGGTCTCACGTAGGGCTCACACTTTTCAATTATTGAAATAAAATGAACTCACATATCTCAAATGCGCACTTAAATGTTCCTAACAGAACTAGTGTGTCGTGCCATCAATACAGCAATGGCAGCAGTGGAGTGACAAGGGGACAATAGTCTCGTTCGAGTGGCAGAGCCAGTGGAAATGGCCGCCATGGCAACTTATCAGATGCGAGACAGACTTGAATGATGCAATTGAGTTGTGTAGGTTGAGATTGCTCAGGTCATCCATGTAATTGCAAGACAAATAGGCCCCGATGCCGCCGCGCATCAACTCAATCCCCACCACACCAATTCCCCAAATGAATCTGCGACTTGCCTCAAATGCCCCCGCCGGTTTCGAAAATGCACAATGGAAGTCAGAAGTCGGGCTCAGATTTGGCTATTCAAGTAAACAGAGCCCCAAAATTTACATATTTCCTCCCTAAAATGAGCATGGCATGTCACATGTTGTAGATCTTTGAACAAGCATTTTCAATATTCTATTTTGTCGAAGCGCATTAACCAAATTGAAGGCCTTCAATAATACCATACAGGCATATGAATTAAATTGTTTGATAAAACCATTAATATATTGACATTATTAAAACTTGAACTATGACATCTTGAATTCTATATCAATTGGGAAATATTATGTTGAGTGACTCATAATTGAATACAGACTCTCAAATAATCATCACCTTATATGATTACTCCAAATATCCTTTGGGAGATTTACTGTTAAATCATTAAAGATATTATTAGAGTAATACCTTCTCCAGTAGAGGGGTTAACGTTTGGAATCAGGTCTTGGAGCAGCATATATTTTATGGCCACCTTCGCGTGAGCCGGAAAAAAAAAACAAGGTCAATTCAGTCTTGTCTGTCATTTCTTTGACTGTTGAGAGCCCGATTGCTTCTACGTCATTGATGCTGTGGAATATATAACTAGAATAACAGAAAAACAACAAGAACCTCATCTCGTCGTTTGACAAACCTTTTCCCAATCGACATAAACTCTCCAAAATAATTGTAATGATTCGCAAAATACGACACACCTCTCCTAATGCGGAGGGGGATCTGGAAATCGCCTTCTAATGTCTATTATAAATCCAGCGTTAGACGATAACGTCAGCAAACGGAACAGCCGGCGGCAATTATTGGGACCAGCTTAGAATCGCTGGAAAGAATCTTGAGAGAAGATTCGTAAAATACTGCAGAAGGCACCAAACCCTAGTCTATTGGCGTCAGAAGAAAATAAATGCATGGGAACCATCCTTGCTAAGGGACAGAGGGTACCCCTGCCTTGGGCTTTCAGCCTTCATAAGGCTGGCCTTCTCCAAAAGGGCATTCAAATGTTTTTGCCAAACACCCTTACTTTAGCCTAAAAATCTTTAGGAGCTCAAAGATACTTCGCAAAGTGATTGCCAAACAGAGCCATAATGTGCATTCCTTTTTCCAACCTCCAATTCCTCGAGCTCTTGTCACATCGGTTCAACTTTTTCCGTATCACTGCTACAACAACTCTAACTCACTGTACGATAATGCAAACGCGAAGTACATGTAGATTGTCACATACATATCTACTTATGCTTAAGCATATGCGCCCGCCCGTGCATGTGATGTGACCACTTTCGTGTTCAAATTTGTCAATTACTGGGCAACGTCTTTCGAGGCGTGAGGTTTTCTTTTTTGGTCGGTGAGGCGTGAGGTTGAAAAGCTCCTGTCGGTGCCAAACCCTGAGTGCCCAACTTGGCGATGATGTGTCAATCGGTACATTGTCAGCAACATGCTCGCGCTAATAATGACTCGGAATCTCATAGATGTTGCTTCATTTCTGGCATGGATGTCCCTCCATTTCACCGCCAACGTATTCACACGATAAAATCAGACGAAGGATCTTTTCTCTTTAGTTGTTTCCGTGACGAGAGGATTTGGCTTTTTCCAATCACGCACTGACGTCTGCTCAAATTTGGGATCGGAAAGCTGGGTCATCAGCAACGTGCACCGTGACAGCAACTAGAGAGAAGGGCCACACGAAAAGTTGCCGAGATGTGACAACTACCTGTCAATCTGGGCCGAACGTGAACCAGATCGATTGCGACCGTCACCGCCGGCATACGTGATCAATTGCCGTGACCAAATCGATCCCAGTTGGATAAATAGCAGTTAATGCGTGCTTCAGTTTTAAGATGATGGTCTTCGCATTTGTCAGTAAGATCTAAAGTTAGTGTTACGTTTCTGTTTGGCATATGGTGGAACCTACATCAGAGTTCTCATATAATTTCTACTTCCAAGAAAAGAAAAAGACAGGCTTGAAGGACTGAAACTCTTGTAGCTAGTAGAGTTTATTAAGTCCTTTTTTTTTTTTTTTTTTCCGAACATCCTCAGAATAGACCATTTCAGTAGTAAATTATCATTTTTATCTCCCGATTATGTAATCAAAACTAATTAACGATGGGGAGCCAACTTCATGGAAAAGTTTACTCTTTGAAATTAATATATTTCACGAACCGAGATCGCATTTATACATATATATAGCATTGGCTATATCACCTACAAGATGTATGTGCATAATAATACTTCTCATAAGGCTTGACTGTTTCGATACTACATGCCGTCCCTTAGTTAATCGTTCATAATCTTTCTTTTTGTGGAATTCAGAATCATTGAATGACGAAATCTACACAAAACTAGAAATCGAGATCATGACCACATCAAATGTCTACAATGTCCCTTGTTGGGAACTTCTTTACGTTCACGCTTCGGCCTGTGTTATTCCTCACCCCTCGTGCACATTTGCAACATATGTTACGTAAAATAGGAGGTTTAACAAGAAGAAAGGACTCCGCATTGTCTGTCCATTTGTGACATAAATAAACTTATAGGCCAAGATCAATGAACAGACATAAATTGCGTACATTTATCCAATCGTTGTCCTTGGACGTTGAAAAATTTAGCCATTTGCCGCTAGGAGATCTGATGCGCGCCAATAATTGTGCTCTTCTTGGTGACATCGCAATCTTATGCTTTGGCAAAGTAGATAGCGAGGTGTTACATGTAAAAAAAAAAATTCAACTCAGAACTATAAACTGATAGGTAAAGAGAGACCATATGAATATAGCGAGAATATAGCACTTTTTATCAAGTGATGTGGGACTATATTGTAACACTTCCTCCCACGAGCAATTGAATTAGGAGCAAAAAGTGGAACTTGATTGATGGGGGATGGACCCACATTTTCGAAAGGAATATCAATGATTCTAATATCACGTTCAAAAGTTCAACTCAAAAGCTTAAAGTAAGAGAGACCAAATGAATATAAATAGTATATCATACCCGTTGTTAAATGATGTGAGACACTTTTTTGACATCGCCTTACTTTCTAAGTCTTGTATTGTGATAATACAAAAGGTTAGGCGAACATTAGTTTGCATTAATTGTGTTATGTGATGATCGAAGTGCACAAGACATCAGCGAACAGAATATATCTAAATAGAACATAATTCTTTTGTGAGTTTTAACCCAAGTGTTGAAGTTTAAGGTGACCTGAATTTACAAGGTACAAAGACCAATTAAATTGTTGCAGGTTCCAAATTAGGGTTTCTTGATGTATCTCTGATGGAGGGCGAGATTAGTGGATTGAAGAACTAAAATGCCGAGGGACGTGGATTTGCGATTAAGTAAAAGGACAGGAAATAAAATAAAAAATATGAATATCTCTATATCTTGATATATAAAAGTACAATTTTTAGGAAATTAACATCTCTTTATTCTAGGACCTCCTGAATCAACAAGGTTGAGTAGATTATACAATTGACATTATCAGTAACAAAATAGGTTTTAAGTTTGAAAATTATGGCACCAGTGAGGACACGGTAGGCTTTCTCATGGAAAGATACGTGGTACCCTGTATATATAGTTTGAATAAAAATCTGTTTAACCATTCATGAAATTCTATTTTATGTTCTAAAATTCACGTCTAGATACGTTGAGCCCAAGCTAACTGGCATTGACCCAATTCCATCTCTCTCTCTCTCTCTCTCTCTCTCTCTCTCTCATCGAATGTATCTATTCTCATTTGGGGGAAATTGATGAAAAAAAAAAATCCTCAACTTATTGAATGGCGATTAATTGGGCTCTAAATTTTTTAATTTAACCAATTTAGTTTAAAACCTTTTAATTTAATCAATTTTTTAAAATTTTATAAAATATTATTAAAATATATATATTTGCGCTAACCATGTCACATGAAATTGTTAATATTCACATATGTGATTTTCGGCTTAAATTGGCCAGGGGCCGCTGCCGCTGCCGTTCCCTTCCGGAAAACCGCTATTCCCCTCGGCTCCTACGTGGACGCTGACGTGCCCATCTCCACGCACCTCGCCAGCTATAAATACGAGCCTTCTCCTTGCATGGTTTCCTCACAGCACTCGCCCCATCACCACCAAGAGCCTCTCTCCTTTTTCTCTTCACAAACACACACAAACCTCTCTCTCTCTCTCTCTCTCTCTCTCTCTCTTCCATCATGGCCAACTCAGTGATGCCGTCTCCGATGGGCGCGCCGGCATGCGAGAAGGACGCCAAGGCGCTCGCGTTCATCGAGGAGATGACCCAGAACGTGGACTCGGTCCAGGAGAGGGTGCTCAGTGAGATCCTGACCCGGAACTCGGGGACCGAGTACCTGAACCGGTTCGGGCTTGGCGGGGCCACGGACCGCGGCTCGTTCAAGGACAAGGTCCCCGTGGTGACCTACGAGGACGTCCAGCCCGAGATCCAGCGCATCGCCAGTGGCGACCGTTCCAACATCCTGTGCTCTCAGCCCATTTCCGAGTTCCTCACCAGGTGCAATTTCATTTAATCGCTGAGTTTTTTTTTTTTCCCTTTTTCCTTTGATATCGCGTCCGCTGTACGTTGATCCTAGTAATTTAAAGGGGGAAAAGAAGCTCGGAATCTGTTTATTTTATGTCCTTTCTATCTATAGAAGATGATGGCCTTAACAAAGATTTGAGCATATAATAATGAGTGCGCATATTCGCAGTTCGGGTACTTCGGCTGGAGAGAGAAAGCTGATGCCGACCATTCAAGAGGAGCTGGACCGTCACCACCTACTCTATAGTCTCCTCATGCCGGTCATGAACCTGTGAGTATCGCCTAAAAACAAATGATGGCGGCTATGGCCGGAATGTTTCCAGAACGAGAATTTAATAATAAAGAAATGATGGCGGGTGCTGTACTTTTTTAAGTTTGCACTTTTTGCAAGTATCTCCCCAAGTAGATCCCTATGGTTCTTTTTGTAGTGGATCCCTTTCGACTTTAGACCATCTACAGTGAAATGTTAGAAGAATTGTAATGCTCTGCGAGTATAAAATGATATTGTCTTGTACAATAAATGAAAATAACATTCCTCGTATAACTAATCAAGTTATTTTGGAAGGGACATCTGAAGTTTTTTTTTTTTTTTTTTTTTTTTTTTTTTTTGTTGTTGTTGTGCAGTTATGTGCCTGGACTGGATAAGGGCAAGGGCCTCTACTTCCTCTTCATCAAGGCGGAGACCAAGACGCTGGGCGGCCTAGTGGCGCGCCCGGTGCTCACGAGCTTCTTCAAGAGCGAGCCCTTCAAGACCCGTCCCTACGACCCGTACAATGTCTACACAAGCCCGAACGAGGCTATCCTTTGCCCTGACTCCTTCCAAAGCATGTACACCCAGATGCTCTGCGGCCTCCTCATGCGTGAGGAGGTCCTCCGTGTTGGTGCTGTGTTCGCCTCCGGCCTTCTCCGTGCCATCAAGTTCCTCCAGCTCAACTGGCAGCAGCTAGCCCACGACATTGCCACCGGTTCCCTAAACCCTAAGGTCACTGACCCCGCCATCCGGGAGTGCATGTCCAAGATCCTGAGTCCTAAACCGGACCTTGCCGAGTTCATTCGAAAGGAATGTTCTGGCGAAAATTCGGATCGGATCATAACTAGGATTTGGCCCAACACCAAGTACTTGGATGTGATCGTGACTGGGGCTATGGCTCAATACATACCAACCCTAGAATATCATAGTGGTGGCTTGCCAATGGCATGCACTAATTATGCATCATCCGAATGCTCCTTTGGGCTAAACCTAAAACCCATGTGCAAGCCCTCAGAGGTTTCGTACACGATCATGCCGAACATGGGATACTTTGAGTTCCTCCCCCATGACCCGTCGGCCCCTCCCCTGTCACGGGACTCCCCTCCCCGACTCATCGACCTGGCAGATGTCGAGGTTGGGAAGGAGTACGAGCTTGTCATCACAACCTATCCAGGCCTCTGCCGATACCGGGTCGGTGATATCCTCCAAGTCACGGGCTTCCACAACGCTGCCCCGCAGTTCCACTTCGTGCGGCGGAAGAATGTGCTCTTGAGCATCGACTCGGACAAGACGGATGAGTCCGAGCTCCAGAAGGCTGTGGAGAGTTCGTCGGCGCTCCTCCGTGAGTTTAACACTAGTGTGGTCGAGTACACAAGCTACGCCGACACGAAGACCATCCCAGGGCACTACGTCATCTATTGGGAACTGCTTGCGAAGGAGCCAAACAAAGCACCTCCTAATGAGGTACTCAACCGGTGTTGCCTCGCCATGGAAGAATGTCTCAACACCGTGTACCGGCAATGCCGGGTGGCAGATAACTCCATTGGGCCTCTAGAGATAAGGTTGGTGAAGAATGGTACATTTGAGGAGGTCATGGACTATGCAATCTCTAGGGGTGCTTCGATCAATCAATACAAGGCACCAAGATGTGTGAATTCCACGTCTATAGTGGACCTTCTCAATTCAAGGGTGGTCTCGGCGCATTTCAGCCCTAGTGCGCCGCACTGGACCCCCGAACGACGTCACTGACCGGGTGCAGATCGCGATCAGATCTAGTCAGATCGACCGGAAAAAAGGGAACAAGCTTTTGGTCCTGTCTCTGCCGTATCATATCTCTCTCGTGCTGGACATTTTCTTAACTTTTCAAAAGTGTCTCTTTAGCTCTTCTTTTGAATTCCTCGCGTTCCATGTGTTGATGCGGAATAAGAAGTTCAGATAATCTGGGCGAATGATGTAATTGTCAATGTGTTGTAGGCCTCAATGTTTGTTCCGTTTTGTGTCGCTCTGCCTTCGCTTTCTTCTTTCCCAAAAGTTGAAGACAGAGACTTGTAAAAGTGGGGCTTGTCGTGGAGGTGATGGTAATGGCAATTTTTTCTAAATTTTTGGAAACATCTAGTGGCAATGTTGTGATTTCGGTCAGGATCGTGTAGGCATCTTATGCATGGAATTTTGTTCACGTGCTAGATATTCCTCTGCGAACTAGGGTTTCGTTGTTACTGGTGGGGTTAACGTGATGGCTAAAGATAGTTTTCTTCAGTCGGCTAATGCTTTTGGAAGCTTATCATGAGGATTTAGTGGGTGGATGGGCATGTGAATTCGGTATATACCTCAAACTTTTTGACGGGCTTAAAGCCCTTTTCTTTCTCCTTTTTGAACTTTTCATATGCTTCAGTATTACTTTTGGGCTCCAGTATTACTTTTGTTGACAGCAGACATTGAAATTTGATCCTTTGTTTAGTGCAAGCATCCATTATTACTCAGGCTAAAAAGAAACGGTAAGCAGCCATTAAACTTCTTTTTAATCGGGTTTGTCTGCAAGAGCTACATATAGTCGTTAGCAAAAGTTAATATGAACTAGATCGCCCCCACACTCACGAACTAGCATCAAGGTAAAAAAAAAAAATCATATTAAAAATATTGTAATAAATTAAAGCTAAAAAATGGGGTTGAGTACATTAGCTTCACAATTTCTAAGTGTGGGGGACAATATTTATTCCACTTTCAAATGAAAAGGTAGTTTGTAGCTAGACAAGTGGTTTACTTTTAAGATGCATTATAGTTTTTAACATTCAAAAGAACTGATAAATGTTAGTAATGAGCAAACATAGTTATATTAATTGAGAAGACAAGGTTCACACACATAGGTCTTATTATATTCATATTTACATGATCATATCTACCATAGAAAATGCCCTTTTCTATGTGAAGGAAAACAAGGGGATAAAATAGCCAAATCACTCCTTCAACTTGCTCCTCTAATTGACTAGTCTCCATGGAGAAGTTCAACCATAGAAAGTTTGTTTGCTTTTGAAACTTGTAGAATCCATGCATATGTTGACCTACTATTTCTAGGGCAAGAAAATGCCCTACTACATATATTCGCCTAACAGACATGATAAAGAGGGTGACATTTTCTATAAGTTATTAGGCATATAGCCAATGTCGGCCACATTATGTTGTTCTCAGCCGCATCATTGCCTAATATTCATTTGGAGAAAATCGTGTGACGTTCGTTCACCTTCTTATCTTTTTCCGCCTCTTTTCTTCCTTCATAACTTTAGTCTTCTTCAAATATTAAAAGTCTAATCGTACTGACACATCCCATAAAAGACCAAAACCCTAATTATATCGTCTCTACCTATCTAGGGTTTGTCATCATGTGCTCCTATTAATGATAACAAAGCTGCTAACCATTTCGTATAGGATTCGTCCTTTGACATCTATGCCGTATTCAAAGTACGATTGTTTTTTATAAGAGTAAATTATAGTTATATTTTAGCGTTCCGTTAAGTTTTTTCTAACCAAATAAATTAATGTAATGATGCAAACTTCGATCCTTCATTAGTTGTCTAGAACCAAGAAGTCAGCGACTCTATACTTAGTCTTGTTCAAACATGTAATTAACAAACATGTTATATGTCAGTAGTTGATACACAGCATTGTTGTAGTCCAAAGCAAGTCTAGATGCACGGTACTTGAAATATTGAAATACAGCTTTTCGCCTCTGAATTCAAGGGCCGAGGGAATTTTGAAAGACTAGTCATTCATATTTTCGCAAAAAGAACTGCACAATTAATGATAATGGATCGCTAATTAAAGAGTCTATATTTGTTTCGCATAATTTTCTAGAAAATGATGGCTTGTATAGTTTACAAAAATGAATTAACAAGAGCTGACCAAAAAGCGGGTACTGTTCACGGGTTTTCTCTCTACTGGTTTCTCGAGCAACTGTTCATCAGCCGGTTGAGATGTTGATTCCCGGAGATGTAGCCATCGGAATGGGCTGATTTTTGGAGGGAAGATCCCTCTCACTCTCCTCTACATCTCCGCTGAAGGAATTCGCAAAATCTGGTCTCGATCAAAAGATATCCGCATTCAAAGCTCTGCGAACTGCTTCTGCAACTGCTGCAGCAAGCTGCTGGAAACGAGTGTTCTGCGGGTTCTGGTTGTCCGTTTGGCCCCATTTTTGGACAGGGAGTTCGTATAGGGTCCCAGATCCATCCCTCCGAACGGCGTCTCATTCCGTGGCCTATAGCGTCGGTTTCGCTTGTTTCCACGGGCTCCTGCGAACTGTTCCTGCGAACTGTTGCAGCAAGCTGCTAGATTCGAGCTGTTCTGGTTTTCTATTGCTTCTGCCGTGCGAACTTGGTCTCTTCTGGACCCAGGGTTGTTGCTTACTTCAATCCGGGTAAGTCTTCTCTGTTCAATGGTGATTTCTCTTGCTGCAATTGGGATATAGATAAGGTGTTTGTGAGAATGTCTTTGTCTGCTGCTGGGGATGGAATCAACTCTGGAGATGCCCGACCTTTGGCTGCTGCCTCGGAAGGGCTTCCACTCCCTGCTTCTAATAGACCTAGTAAGGCATCGGCTTCTTCATCCGGACACACAAAAATGAAGAATAGGCAGCAAGCTTCGAAGGAGTCTGACCTTCGCGCTCGTCGGTCGAGAGGACGAAGCCGATTTCGCTCAACTTCCAAGCACCCAGGGAAAGCACCTGCTGGTCACCATGAAGCCCCGGCATGTTCTTGGGCAAATGTGGTTAGATTGGCTGTGAAAGGTTCCGAATTGTCTTATGTTCCACCCACCTTTGTGGAGGGAGAGGCTGTTGTGAATCTCCCGGATGAAGCACTTGATGCTATGGACCCGAAATGACATGACTGCTTGGTTGGCCAATTGGTTGCGAAAAGGAGGCTACCATTCGGATTGGTGGAGCAAGTGCTGAGGAAGACGTGGGGCTCCAAGATTGGTGAAATCTTTGCCGACGATCAAGGATTCCTCTTTCTCCAAATCCCGGACCCCGGATTTAGAAGAAAGATCCTTGAAGATGGGCCGGTCACGATTGCAAGGGTGCCGTTAATACTTCGGCAAAGTGGAAGCCTCTCATGGATTTGAGGAGAGAAGAGCATTCCACCATACCCGTTTGGATTCGCCTACGGAATTTGCCATTTGACATTTGGACAGTGCCAGCCATGAGTGCCATAGCTAGTGTGGCGGGGAAGCCGTTGTATGTGGATCAACGAACCGACGAAATGAAGATGGTCTCCTTCGCAAGAGTTTGTGTCGAGGTCACGGCCAATCAGCCAAGAGTTGAGAAAGCCAAAGTCACCTTGAAGGGTGTCTCTCGGGTCATTAATATTGAATATGAATGGCTCCCGATTGCGTGTCCGGATTGCAACGCCTTCGGCCACAACTGCTGTGCTCCCCGGAAAATCCCACGAGGCGCACACAGAATGCAGGACAAGCTGTCCGTCATCCAGCTAGGCAGAATGCGGTTGCTCCTGCTCAGCCGGTCGTCCATGCTCCGGATCCGCGATCGGCCACTCCTCCTTCGCCTGTTGTCTTGGAACAGGATGTGTAGAGGCCAGAAGTTGATCTGAGTCCGCCTCGGGCGGTGGATGCCCCCATCCCACCTCAGTCTGATATAGATCCGGTTTGGTTGCAACCTTCCACGGTCTCTGTGCAGGCGTCCCCCGCAGATGATAGCGACTCCCCTCAACCGACTCCAACTTTGCCCGACCAGGATCAAACTTGGAGAAGGGTGAAGAACAGGAGGAAGAGGAATAAGGACCTCAAGATAGGTGAATCCCCTCTCCCTTCGGCTGCTGACCAACCTTCTGGGGACAGACCGCTGGTAGCAACTCCCCCTCCTTCCGCCTCTGCTCGCAAGGGGGCTAGGGGCGCCAGTGCTCCCCCTAAAGTTGTCCCCTCTCTCACGGCTGGGTCCCGACCTACCCGTGCCCCATCCTTGAAGGACTTTGGAAAGCGTTTGGAAGAGGTTGCCTCTTCCTCAGAGGATGATGATATCTCCTCCCCAGAAGCGCCGTGTCAGCCTCCTCGCTTGACAGATACATCAGTCGAAACAATCCAACACAGGTTGCTGTCCTTAGCCCCCGTCCCGGGCCGGTGGAGACTCGGTTGAGCCGTCCGGAGCTTCGCGCCGCAGGCCTCAGAAATTGAGGTAGGCCTTGCTGCCCTTTGCTCTTCGTTGTTTAGAGTAGTTTGTACATAGCTTAGATGTATTTCGGTTATTGGAATATTAGAGGTCTCGTGAATCCTTTGAGGAGAGTCGAGGTCCATAAGTGGGCTCTCTCTAGTGGCCTTTGTTTGGTTGGGTTATTGGAAACTAAAGTCCCGGAGCATCTTTTTGGCTCTCTATCGTCGAGTCTATTATCGGGGTGGACGTGGATTGCCAACTATGATTCTTCTCCGGGGGGCAGGGTGTGGATCGGCTGGGACCCTTCGTTGGTCTGTTTTGAGGAGATATCCTCCAATGATCAGGTTATTCATGGAAGAGTTAAACTAATCTCGACAGGTTCTTGTTGTTGTATCTCGGTAGTCTATGCTAAGAATTCTTATGTTCGTAGGAGACCTCTATGGGTGGACTTGATCAGGATGAGTTCTTGTATTTTCGACTTACCGTGGATGGTGGCGGGTGACTTCAATGCCCTAAGAGACCCGTCTGATAGGCTAGGGGGTACTAATGCCTGGCCGCCATGCTTTAATGAGTTTAATCAGTGTCTACATCAGGCAGAGCTTGAGGATTTGAGATATGTTGGACTTAGGTTTACTTGGTCGACGTCTTCGGGGGCTAATCGTAAAACGAGGAAGATTGATCGGGTTCTAGTTAACGCTCTTTGGAGCTTGTATTTCTCTTACTCAGAAGCTTCCTTTTTACCTTCTGGTATTTCAGACCACTCTCCTATGGTGGTCAAGGTGATCCAGCCGGTTTTTCGAAGAAAGCCCTTCAAATTCTTTGATTTCGGATGGAGCACCCATCTTTTTCAGGATATTCTTACCTGTGTGTGGCACCCGAGTGATGGAGTACCCATCTTCAGGTTGGTTACCAAATTGAAAGCGCTCAAGGGGCGTCTTAAGCGATTGAATAGAGACTCTTTCCCCAACCTGTCCGAGAGGGTTGCTCAATCCGAAAATGCTCTTACACTAGCTCAAGTGGCCCTTCAAAGACGACCAGACCAATGTCCTCTTGGCGAGCTAGAAAAAGTCATCGGAGGATGTTCGTTGAGTTGAGGAGTCAGGAGGAAGCTTTCTTCAGACAGAAATCCAAAATCCGTTGGCTTGAGAGGGGTGATAAAAACACTAAATACTTTCATCACTCGTGACTACGAGGCAACTAAGGAATAGGGTTATATCGGTTCTTGATAGGAATGGCAACCTTGTCTCCGAGCCGAGCCTTGTTCAGATACATTTGTCGCTCATTTTAAGGAGTTGTTTGCATCACGCTCTCCTCCTATTGGACCGGCCTTCGGAGACCTTCAGCAAG
Source organism: Eucalyptus viminalis (assembly GCA_014182385.1). Taxonomy (NCBI): domain Eukaryota; kingdom Viridiplantae; phylum Streptophyta; class Magnoliopsida; order Myrtales; family Myrtaceae; genus Eucalyptus; species Eucalyptus viminalis. The sequence continues at coordinate 24,090,070 of CM024533.1, forward strand.
CCATCCGTCGTCCGCTCTCGAGGGATCAAATCGCTTCTCTTGGTCGTCCCTTTTCGGAGACGGAAATTAAGGACACTATCTTTTCTCTAGCACGTGGGAAGGCACCGGGTCCGGATGGGTTTGGTGTCGAATTCTTCAAGAGTAATTGGGATATTGTTGGACCGTTGACGGTTGAAGCTGTAAAAGATTTCTTTGTTACGGGGGAGACTATTAAGGGAAATTAATTCCACCATCCTGGTGTTGATCCCTAAGATTCCTAATGCTACCTCGGTTAATGATTATAGGCCCATTGCTTGCTGCAATATGATCTACAAATGCATTACCAAGGTATTCGCTAACCGCATCGCCTCAGTACTCCAGGATGCCATAAGCCCTTCTCAGAATGCGTTCGTGAAGGGTCGACGGATTAGTGATAATATCCTCCTAGCCCGGAGTTATTTGCCGGCTTTCACCTGCAGCCATATCTCCCTAAATGTGCGGTAAAGGTAGACTTTCAGAAAGCTTACGATACGGTGGATTGGGATTTCCTCGAATCAGTTCTTCGTGCCTTTCGGTTCCCGGACCACTTCATTCGCCTTATCATGATATGTGTTCGTACCCCGATGTTTTCTATCTCCTTGAATGGGGATTTCCATGGATTCTTCCCTAGTAGCCGCGGCCTTCGACAGGGTGACCCAATGTCTCCTTATCTTTTCACCTTGGTTATGGAAGTCTTCTCCGGGATCCTTACTTCTAGTGCGGAGCAGCCGGGTTTCAAGTTCTCTTGGAGGTGCAAGGCCACTCGGTTATCTCATCTTTTCTTTGCGGACGATGTCTTCCTCTTTTGCCGTGTGGATATGGTCTCCATCCGGCTGCTAAAGGATGGGCTGGATACCTTCTCGAAGTGGAGTGGACTCAAGCCGAACAATAGCAAAAGTGAGGTATTTCTTGCGGGGGATCGGATGCATTGAGAGGCCATATAAAGGATACATTCGGTTTTGTGGAAGGAAAATTGCCGGTACGTTATCTAGGAACACCGATTATTTCCTCGAGGTTCGGGAAGGCGGATTGTGTAGCTCTAGTCGATCGCATAATGGCTAGGGTGCAATCTTGGACCCATCGATTTCTCTCATTTGCAGGGGAGAGTTCAGCTAATAAGGTCGTGCTCCATGCAATTCAAGCCTATTGGGCTAGTGTGTTCATTATCCCTGTAGGAGTCCTGGACCGTATCGAGCAGATTCTTAGACAATTCTTATGGAAGGGACCCAGCCTTAGCAGGGGAGGAGCTAAGGTTTCCTGGGAGGATGTCTGTCTCCCAAGGGAAGAAGGGGGCCTTGGGATTCGATGTTTGCGAGAGTGCAATAAGGCGGCAATGCTCAAGCACATCTGGATCCTATTCACGGACAAGGAGTCTCTTTGGTGCAAATGGATTCACTCTACTTTTCTTCGTAAGGCGAACTTCGGGTGGCTAAGACGCCGGGCAGCTGCTCATGGGCTTGGAAGAGGATCCTCCACCTTAGATCCGAATTCCGCCTCAACTTCCACCGGAAGATTGGAGATGGCCGGGGGACATCCCTTTGGTTTGACCATTGGCATCGAGAGGTCCACCGGATCTTATATGTTCCGAGCGTACTATCTCTCGATTCGGGACTACCGTGGTATGCAGTTGTCGCAGACCTTTTTTCTTCGGCGGGTCGGGAATTCAGGCTAGTGATGGATTCTTGGAACCATCCCCTTCCTCTTCTCACTAGGGTTCTAGATAGATTTGTATGGAGAGATGATCCTTTCGGGGTCTTCTCGATTGCCTCAGCTTGGCATTTACTCAGAAAAAGGAAAGATAAGGTGGTATGGTCATCCTTTATTTGGAACAAGGCCATCACTCCGAGATACCAATTCAACCTCTGGCTGATCACTAAGAACCGACTTCCTACCCAAGCTTTTCTTATGTCTTATGGGAGAATTGGGAATGAAGTATGTGCATTTTGCAAGCTCACGCCGGATTCTATTGACCACCTCTTCTTTGGTTGCTGCATCACGGCTAGCATGGCCTACTTTTGGGCGGCCAGTGCAATCTCCCATGGAGAAATGGGACTTGGACGGAAAATCTTCAGTGGGCAATGAGATTCCTTACAGGTAAGGATTTCTATCACGCCATTGGTCACTTCTCTTTTGGAGCTTTGTGCCATCTCATTTGGAGGTATAGAAACGACATCCTCTTTAGAGATCATCCGGTTGTGGTTGCGGCTATCAAGAAGCATCTCATTAAAGTTGTGAAGGATAAAGCCTTAACGTTCAAAAGCGTGGAAGATTGCCCAAGGAATAGGAGGTTACAAAGAAACTGGGGCCTTGACCCATCTATCTTCAACTCTCCTATGCCGATCGTCGAGGTTGCCTTAGTCTAGTTTTGCGAGTTGTTTCTCCTTGGCCCTACGTGGCCTTTTGTTTAGTCTGTCTGTTTTTAGTTGTTGCTTCGACCCTGAGTCGCTGTCTTGGGCTTCCTGTTTCGGCCCTTGCTTGAGTTGACCGCGTTGTGGTGTTTTGTGTCTGGCGCCCTTTCACTCGATTAGAGGCTTCTGTCTTGTTGAGTGCAAGTTTTGTGGTGCCGGATCCTGTATATTTGCTGGTTATAGCTCAATATATCATTACCCTTTACCAAAAAAAAAAAAATGAATTAACAAAATTGATGCATACATATCCTCTCGCATCCCGCATCTAACGAACAAGTCCTACTAGACATGGCTTGCCCACAAGACATGGGTCTAATATATCATGCTATAAGTGACTTTTGCACATTAAACACATTGATCTTTTTTAGGGGAATCGTTTCTTTTCCAAATGAAAATTTAAGAGTTTCTCCAAGAAAATTTAGAGAACTTTCTTGCCAATATGTAGTAAAATTGACCTATATATAAGAATGAAAAGATATTTTTCTTTTTCAAAAAAGTTAATAAAAAAGTATTCCAAGTATAAACACGGCTATAAATATCACATCTATCTTATAATATCTAAAGTAATAAGTAATAGAAATAACTCTACAAGGATGAGAGAGTAATTATACCAATGATTTCATGTAAAATTGACTCTATTATGCATGATTGGTGATTTGATATATTTGTTGAAAAAATTTACTCTTATTTTAGGAGAATAATATGTAGAGAAAAATTGACTAACATGCTTGCGACATAATGCACTATAGAGAGTAAAATTACCTCAATTCCATCTAAGACAACATGTAGTAAAATACCGTAGTATAGTTTAAGTAACTTAAACCAAAGTAATAACGGAAAAAGAAATGACCAAAGAGTAGAAATAAATCCTAATAAACTTAAGTCTTGTAAAGTATGACATAGGAGATTTTGGTAAGTGTGATACAAATTTTTATATAAGGCAAATCAATCCATAAAATTCAATTATCTTCTGTATGATATATAATGATATTTCTTATATAATATCAGGATATTGTCACTCCGACAAGTCTAAAAACACTATTTCCATATAAGAAGATCGATGTGGTAGAGAATCAAATTGAATAAACATGAATTTTCAAGAAAAAATAAGCGTAAAACCCTTAGCATGGGCAAATTTATAAGCAATCTACGTCACTTGCAAGGCTTGATTGCGAATGCAATCAATTCGATTTTGATCTTTTTCCAGTACGATACTGTCACTACAACTATGAACTGACCATATACCAAACGCATCATAATCATAAGACTAATTCGCGCGGAAGAGGTTGTTGCTCCACAATAATTACCAAATCACTTAAATCTGCCATGCCTGCCCATCCCCCCCAAGCCACAAGCAAGTCCCACACGTGGCTTAAATATTTTTGACTTTTACCCAAAGTTACCATAACACAGCTTTGGTGAAATAGCAAAATCTTGCAAAGTTGCACCTGCAAGAATAATATAAAGCGACGAACTCTTATCTTGTACTTTATCTTGGAAAGCAATGTGGCAAAATCTAGTCGCGGGAATACTCAGATATAGTCGGCAGCCAAAGAGTTTCCAAAAATCGAAATGACCTGCATCCAATCCCAATAAAAGACCGCGCAGGCCGGAGCAAAGCCGAAAGCGGTTCCTGGCTTTTAAAGGAAACTTTTTTTATCGCCCTCTAGAGAGTTTCTCAGAGCAAACCAAAGCTCACGATAAAGCGATCTTTGAACGAGCCACGAGTCGGGTCACGTCCTGATAAAGGACTCCATTCATCGAAACGCGAAAACAAAGCAATGGGTTTGACCGTCCAGCTTGGGGAATGGTTTGAACGTGGCCCAGCGAAAAGGAGGGTTAACCAGCCCGGTTGCTTCAGGGACGAAACAGCGAAGATTCTTCAAAGAACTCGATTTCTATTGGAGAACTCAAAAAGATCCCGGATGGAATGTTTGGGAAAGAATGAGTTCACTGGATCACGAGGACGATTTCGTTGTCTCCTTCATCATGGTGCATTAATGTCGCGGCATCATAAAAGGGAAAGGCGTAGGAGATTGGTCATGGTTCAAGTTTCCACAACCATGATGTCGAACGGCCCAAAGCAACGCTTTGCATGGCCTTAAACCGCCGTTGAAGCCGTAATAGCGGCAATCCTTTCCGTTTCACGGTGGTGGTTGGTAAGTGGAGTGCTGAATACGTCTCGAATTCTAGCCGAGAAGCAACTCGGATTGAAGCCTGGAAACAACGAAGATCGGAATTAGGCATGTCCAAGAGGGAAGTAGGACCAAGGTGCTTGAGCCACAAGTTGGAAACCTATCTTTAAATTCAGGAAAATGATTATTCTCTTTAAAAATCTGAAATCATTTTCTAAAATATGATTAGATATTAACCCTTTAACTGAAAACTCTGCATTTAGGCACAAGAGAACCCCAACGCCTGTTCTCGAGCCCTTGATAGAGGCCACGGGCCAATACCAAGTCCACCGGGGTCCATCAAGGCCAATACTATGTCCAAAGAGTCTAGACCCATAACCCCATCGCTCAAACCCAGGTCCACAGTGGTTGGGCACAAGACACCAGCGCTCATGGCCAGGCCTAAGACTTTGGTACCATTGCCCAACTCCTCAATGGCCCAGCTCAAGTCCGCAAAGGCTAGGCTTAGGTCCACAACGCACGCACTCAAGACTAGGTCCATCAAGGTGACCATGACCTTGATACCAGTGCTGAGGCGAATGTCCATTGAGGCTGGGCTTGAGGCCTCAATGCCCATGCCCTCGGCACCCAATGCCAGAACAATGTTCCCGACCCAAGTCCTATCCTCAGTGCCTGAGCTTGAGACCCAGGCACCCATGCCTAGGTCCTCAACGCCTTGGCCCAAGTCCTTAGTCCATTAAGGTCAGGTCCAAGATGCTGGCACCCACCTAAGTCAATCAAGGCTAAGCTCGAGATCCAACAGTTGCACCTTGGTTCATTGAGGTTGGGCCCATGTCCATCAAGGTTCCAAAGACCTTGGTGCCAAGCCCAGTTCTGCAACACCTACATTCAGGTCCATGGAGGCCGAGACCCAAACCTTGGACCTATATGCCGATCCCCAGTGCTCGATAGGCCTAGGTGAGGTCCATCAACATCAGACTTGAGACCTTAGTACCTATATCTGGTTCCCTGGTTGCTTAGCACCCAAATAATATTTGTCTACATAGGAAAATCAAATTATATTTTCCTTACCAAACAATGTAAAATATTTTTCAATTCATTTTCAGGTTTTAGCTAAATACCGAAAAATATTATCATTTTCTAGAAAATAACTTTCTAGGAAAACATTTTGTATAATGTCACAACTTTCGTGAAACAAATGGAGGCTATATGAAAAAAAAATTAAATGGCTTGATAAAAAAAATAAAAATTGGTCGATTGAGAATGTCGGGGAATAGTTTCAAGTTGTTTTCAATTTCTTGGCCAAGCTCGAGAAAATTGGAACCCGTGTCTTCGTCAGGAAACGTTTCCAAGACACGAAAAGGTAAATTTCTATTTTCACACCCCATTTTCATTTGAAATGAGATCAAGGATTTTGAGAATTCTCATGAACCAAACACGCACTAGTTCTGAATTTCGGAAAATTGAACTTTAATTGGTGACGTGTTGCGTATCAAATAATTAAATAGGATACTTCCTTTATACCCATAAAAAACGGGGGGATACTTTGTCGTTAGATATGTCAAATTTATGAAACTTGCAATCTTACATTTATAAATGACTAGTAAATTGTAACGGGCATTGCACGTGCTGAGACAATATATTTTCTTTAAAATGTCTAGAAATCAAATTTGCTGAAGCGTAATATAAGGATTCTTTATTCGAACGCGAGTTTTCTTAACTAAAAACTAATTTCCGTTCCCGATTCTTTTTTTCTTTTTTTGGTCAAAGTTCCCGATTCAATATAAAAGTGAACGATTTTTAGCAAAGAATGTGAATAAATTTCGAAAGTGAGGATCTGTGCTCATTCAAATAAGAGAATTGTTAGATAATTGCTCGGAGATATCAAATTTTTATTAATCATGATATGTATTGTCCTCCGTACATTTTTCTATAACGTGATGACACATGGTTGTTTTTGTTATACAAAAAGTGGACACCAGATTTGAAAATTAATTTATATATATTATTTCATATATAAGCTTTAATTGAACATTGTATAAGAAACGGTAAATTTAAGTCATTCTTTCTTAATTTCTCTCTCGGTAATATAGATTATCAACTACATAGCACATATCTTGTAGTGTTCCATGTTATAAGGTATGCCGAGTAGGTTTCAAATTATTCCAACGGGTAGAGACTCACCCCTAGTCATTAGTGAGGAAGGGCACTTGTCTGAATTGTTGGAGAATGATTGTAGGTCGCATTGACATCTACCAGGGGTTCTTTATCTTTCTTCATGCTGAACCTGCCCGTGGATGCAGGTTCAGTGAACCAACCATCCCTCAACCCTATCTTGATTTGCTCCCCTACTGGAATGAGTTGATTAAATGATTCGGCGATCGTGGTTACCATTCGATTGCGGTACTCGTAAGGGAGGGTTTTGATAAACATCTTTCTTAGCTCGAAATCGGTTGGTTCAGGACTAATTTGGGTGGCTAGATTCCTCCATCAGATCGTATATTCTTTGAACGATTCGTGTTTTTTCTTTTTGGTACACTCAAGATCCTCACGAGAAGGGCTAATGTCCATTATGAACTTATACTGCTTGAGGAGTGCCTCACTCACTTCACTCCATGTTTCGAGGAGATTCATGTTCTTTGAAATGTACCACCTTAAGGCAGGGCCTATTAGACTTGATTGGAACAACTGGATTATTAATGGTGCATTATTAACGTATTGGGTCATTCGAACCAAGTACATTTGCAAATGAGCCCTAGGGCAAGTCGTGCCATCGTACTTCTCAAACTCAGGCATTTTGAATTTTTCCAGCATTTTGACATTGGAATAAATGGAGAGGTCCGTCAAAGTAGGATCTTGGAGGCCTTGCAGTTGTTTCAACTTCTCCTCAAGCTTTTCGAGGCGTTTGTCATGCTCAGTTTTAGACAAACTATCTGGCCTAGCTTTCTCGATCATGGTTGGGTGCGGATCATCCTCCAATTCGGGCATGTTATCGTCGGTATCTCCACCTTGATCACCCCTAGTAGATGATTGTGGCAACAATACCTTGATTGAGGCCGGGGCGGGAGTAAGCTTGCCCTGGATGGAGTCTATCTGCTTTGAGAGTTGTTGAAGCACATTGAAGACTTGTTTCATTTCGTTTTCCATGACCGCAACGCGGCTTGGTACATTCTCTTCGGCCATTCTTGCTCTTGCTTTTGAGCGAGCCTGGATCGGCGAACGTGATTACCTGGCCATGAATAAACAAGCATGTGTGAAGACAAGGCGTAGATAGGGAGTCTGTCCATGATGACGACCTAATCCTACTCTTTTTGTTTATTCATGAAAAGGTAGAGGATTTCCTAAGCATGAATTGAAAAATGCCATGTGACATGCTAGCATGCGCTAAAAGGCTATTCAATTCGAAAGGCGAGGCAAGCATGAATCGTAACAAATTTTGAAAAAGACTTTTATCCCTTTTTGAGGCAAATGAAAAATCTTGCGTAAAAGAACTTTTTAACATGCTTAAGAATAAAAACACCAACTGAAAGTAATTTCTTTTGCAATTTAAAAAAAAAACTTTATGACAATTACTCCCAAATATAGGTGACCGTGATATTAAATCCTACACTAATCATGGACTACTCAATATATACAGGAAGGTAAGTAAATTGCAAAGTACACAAAAAACTTACACCACGTGAGAAAATTGATGAAAATCTCATAGACATGCGCATGATATGTGCGGCTCGATTTCTAACTAAGAAGGTTTGTTGAGATTAAAAGGATATCCGCCCGTCGCAGTCTCGCGTTAGCAGCATACCCCCTTAACCTCGGCTAAGAAATTCGGGGAAAAAAAAGGCAACCTCTATATCGTAGTCTCGTGTTCGAGGTCGTATCTTTCTTAACACCATCCTAGAAATCCTATGGCGGCCAAGGTCTGGCGGCCGGGTTGTGTGTGCCACGTGTAGTACTAAAACATTTAAGGATGCACAACAGTTTATAATCACAAAACATTTTATTTTAACAGAAAAAAAAACTTTAAGCTATTACTCTGCACAAAAGAAAAAAAACCCAAGTCAGCAAAGCATTTAAACGAAGATAAAATGGCATAAGTCCTCAAAGTCCCCAGTGGAGCCGCCAAGCTGTCGCGACCTGTTCTTTTCCGGCGCCCGCGATTGGGTACGGGCGCCTAAGGAGGCTAATGGCTCGGCTGAAATTTGTTATGCCCGGACTCTCCCAAGTCCACCAATTCACGACTTTAATAATCTAAATTTTTAATCTGTAAATTAATTTTAAAATGGAGTCGCCACTAATCGGTTTGGGGTGGGTCGATTAAAAACCCAAGCGAAGTATCGGGAGAAATACTCGCTCCTGTGCAACCAGAGAAATTAGGATCGAGAACTTGATTACACTAGTTAATCACTAATGCCCTTTCGGTACCTAATCTTGTTTAAACCCTCAGGCTTTTTTGGATGTTCGAAGATTTTCCATGCATTTTTGGGAGGAAAAACATTTTTTTGAGTCTTTTTTTCTTTTTTTTTTGACATAAAAGGGATTTTTGGGGGTTTTTTTGGTATTTTTTGGAAAAATACAAGTCTTTTTGGCTTTTTCTGAATTTTTTGGCTTTTCATGAATTTTTGGTATTTTTTGGAAAATATGAAATATTTTTTTTTTTTTTCAAATATAAAATATTTTTTAATATTTTTTCGATTTTTTTGGAAATTAAAACATTTTTCGGTTTTCTGGAAATTAAAATATTTAAAATATTTTTTAATAAATAAATTATTTTTTAATTTTCTTTTTATTAAAATATTACATAATATAATATAAAAAGCCGACCCGGTTCGGATCTCGCTGCTTGGGTCTAACCTGGGTTAGCCCAAAACGCAGACGGGCCGGCTACGCGGGCCCGACTATTTTTTTTAAAACGACACCGTGGTCGGGCGTTTGGGGACGCTGGCCCGGCCCGACAACCCGGGTTCCTAGCGAAATCCTACCCGGGTCCGACCCAACTCCCGACCCGGTTTCCGGCACCCCTTAAATCGCGGAAACCCTACCCGCTTTCCAAACCCGGATCCGCTTCGTGACCCGGAAATCGCAAACCCTAGGGCGAACGGTGGCAATGGCGGCGGCTACGACGGCGGAGGGTGCCCGAACTCTGCTCCCTCCCTTTGATCTGGGCTCGCAAGTGTCGAGCCTCCCCTGAAGTCTCTCGGGGGAAGCTTGAATGCTTGCGGCTTCGATCTCTCTCCTCTCTCTGCTCTCGAGTTCTCGCAGATTTGGGTTCGCTCGCCGCCGGCCTCCCCCGAAGTCTCTCAGAGGGAGGTCGTTGAACTCGCGACCCAACCGCTTCGCCCTTGCTCGCTCTTTGAGTTCCCCGAAGTCTCTCAGGGGATCTCTCGAAGCTCGCATGCCTCTCTCTCTTCCGATCAGGTCCGAGCCTCCATTGGCCGGATCTGACCACCTCGGACTCGCTCGCCGGCAGCCTCCCCCGAAGTCTCTCAGTGGGAGGTCAGCCGAACTCGCGACCCGAGTTCTCTCTCGCTCGCCTTCCTCTTGCTCGCTCTTCAACCTCCTCCGAAGTCTCTCAGGAAGAAGTTTCCAAGCTTGCGATCTTCTGGCGTGCCCTTCGCTGTCGAAAACGGGGGCCTATTTATAGGCGAGGGGGCAACCGGTCGACATAGCTTCGACCACTGGTCCCCGTGCGCCAAGCGGTCCCTGCTGGCCGAACCGGCGTCCCATCCGACGCCAGCAGCCCCTCCCACGTTCTTATCCGATGCCAACCGCCCTCTGCTCCACGTGCGTCATTGCTGCTCCTCCCCTCCACTCCGGTGTCGCGCCCTCTGCGCGTGCGCTGCAACTACAGGAGGAAGAAGAAGACCCGGCTAGGCTGGGCTGACACGGAAATGGGCCCCGCGGGCCCATGCGAGGGCTTTCCTGCTTTCTTTCTGCTTTTGTTTTGTTTTTGTTTTTTTGTTTGCTTTTATTTGTTTATTATTCCGAAAAAAGACAAGATAAATAAAATAAAATTTTAATTAATAAGATAGACTTAATTAAAATTGAGGTGTCAACATACCCCCAACAGCTTCCACTATGGAATTGTTGGCCATAAAAGGGATAGTTGCTCAGAGTTGAACAAATTGCCTAAGTCACGGACTGTGGCAATAGAAAAGTGCTCAGATGGGGAGCTACTGTGACCAACTTTAACCTTTGCTGCATGAATGCACGAGATTGCTCATGGAGCTGCAGCATTGTAGCATTGAGCACATTCTCAAGGAAGCTAACGGGAGTGTGGATGCGTTGGAAAAACCAGGATAGAGCAAGATCGACGATTTTTCTTGTGCTTCCACTCTAGATATTATTAGGGATATATAATGTATGGAGACTTGATTAGTAAATAAATCAAATTTGGGCTATAATTTAATAGGTTGAAGTGGCCGATGATGCAGAGAGGTTATCAGTGCAGTGGACAAGTTATTAATTTTAATGATCGACTAATTGGTTGTTGATTTAATGTCTATGCCAGTTCGGCTCTCAAGACTAGTGCACAAATTTAAGTTTCTTTATTGTAGTGTCATTTTCGGGGATCTATTTGTATCTTAATATCTAGTAATGTTTTGTAAATTCCTAGGAATCTATCTCTTTGGAATGCTAGATATATTTATAAGTTATTAAGAGTAAGAGTCATGTAACAAATCTATATAAAGGCAAGTCTTATGATCATTTCGAGTAAGGTGAAATAATAAATTCTGGATTGACAATTGTCTTTCCTAAATCGAAAATTTACCTTCAAATTATCCTATCAGACTCCAATGGAAAGACTATATCCAATATTTATGTAACTTGACTTAGTTGAATGGAATTATTTATCTACCAAATCAACAAAAACTTTTGACCTCAATCCTAACCCGACCCGACTTTAATAACACCTCCACCATACTAGCTATGGAGGGGACTCAAACCGAATGGCAGTAGGCACTTTGAAACATAAACAGGACTATTCAAAACATGCAAATACTAGCATAGTGTATTTAGGAATACATAGCTTTAGAGATTTGGACGTCCACATAATTGTTTGAACCCAAAGTGTCATTTTTCAATTTTACGATTTATTAGGAATACAAAGACAATCAAATGGAAATGTCGCAGAAATCTTTGGTCCTATTGGAGTGTCCTTAAAGTGGAGAAATATTTGCATAGTGTATTTACAAACTCTTAATGACAAACCCTAGAGGAGGAGACAAATAAGAAGAGTCCCTTATCTGCATCAATCCTCTAGCTTCTCTAGGATGGTTTCCATAGCATAGTCTTTCGATTTGATTTGTCGATTTCCTTCGCTTGCCTCCACCCGACCTTCATGTTTGGCGATTTTGACGGATGATCTCGGATAGGGGTGATCCCAGTTCGATTCAGTTCCACCTTCGAACCAGGAACCGGACCAGGAGCACCAGTTCCCAAAATTGGGAACCGTGGACCGGACCATTTAGTCCTAGGATTGGGAACCGTACCAGACCATTGATTCCAGTCTGATCCGGTCCAGTCCAACAAAATTGGCTCTACTTTTTTGCACTAAAGAGTGACCGCACTCCAGACCCGAACTAGCCCAATCATTCCAATTCGGTTCTCGAGCGATTCAACAAAGCTAATCACACATGTTTCCACGTGCAAAATATTCAAACTTCACTTGTGTGATTCACACTTCGTGTGTTTCACACTTAACCTTAACCATGAAGGCCATGAATAATTTGTCTAAAGGTTGTGCTAGGCTTAAGTTTTATAGACAATCTCTCTTATACTCTTTGAATTGGAGACTTAAAGTGCCTTATGGGTCTCTTGGAGCCTTAGTCTTATATCAAGTAGAAGATGAAACTAGCAAGTAGATTTTCTTTATAAATAAAAGAGTAACAAGAAGAGTTTTAATGGTCTATTGGCCACATAAGAGGTTGCTACCTCAAATTGCAATTTTGGTTGCAATAAGTTATAATGTTTATATATATATAAATTTTTTATAAAAAAAATTGGTTCGGTCCGGTCAGTCTAGTTCGGTTCGATTCCCACCTTGGATTAGGAACCGGATCGACCGACCACCAGTTCCAAGATTAGGAACCGGAACCGCACTTCGATCGTGGGAACCACCCAAAACCGACTAGTTCGGTCCGGTTCGGGCGGTTCCCAGTTTGGGCGGTTCCCATTGCACACCCCTAATCTCGGAGCAGCATTACCTCTCAGTGGGAACTTGTTCGAGGTGATGGTGGCCTTTGTCTATTTGCTGAAGCCACAACTGCCTTTGCTGAAGCCACAACTGCCTTCTCTAGATAGACACTCACCATCAACCTTTGCTAGAGCCATTGTCCATGGCCGTTTAGCTTTCAATGGTGATCTAGATCTTGATATGTCCTTGGACGTCCAAATCTCTAAAGCTATGTCTGTAAGAGTTTTTCTAATGTGGACTATATAAATTGATATTATAATTTATTAATTTACAAGATAGATTTAAGGTAAGATAAAAGATTTCTTAATTAGTCTAATTTGGGGCTAACTAGTATGGGCCGAGTTGAGCTTGGCCTGTAATGAGAGGGTTTGACTAGAAACTCAATAAATAGTATCTCATTTAATCCTAATACACACAATCATTCTCACAAATGAGCATTTACTGAGTGCTAAGAGTGAGGGACTGTCTCATTAAGCTAGTGATACATAAGGCAATAAAGAAAAAGTTCTTGAGTCAGGATTATCGCCATTCCGCATCAAGAACGATGGTCCAAATTAGGTGCGTAAATCTCTTTACATGATTACATATGTGTTCTTGGTTCTAGTTATAGAGATCTTAGGGCGCACTTTCGCATCTTACATGTGGTATCAGAGCAGCCATAACCTAGAACTCAAATGCGTAGTTTTTGTGCCCTATTTTAATGATTTTTTTGTTAAATAAAAATCAATTTCGATTATAAAAACGGAACGGGCTCATCAAGACGAGAAAAATCACGGTCGACGCATCGCTGGAAGAGACCGCGTGCACCCCCACACACGTCGAAGACTCGCTGCCACATGTTCTCACAAGCCTACACGTGGCTAGGCGCAGCAATGGCCAGCATGTGTATAGGGCTAACGTCGTCAGCCACCAAGGTCGTGGATTGACCTAACTCGACTCAAGACTCGACTCAGTCAATGATGACCCAACCCAATTGACCATTGACCGACCCGATTGACCTGACCGTGGTTCGACCCATTGTCCCGCCCAACTCAGTTCTCCGTTGACTGAACCAGTCAACTAATCAGACTAGGAGTTGACTGACCAAACTGGGAGTTGATCGATCTAACTAGTCCAACGGGGTACTGACCAATTGAACCGCCAATTCAAATCGATCTGGACTATCCTGTGTATGTGCTTCACACGCTGCACACTCTGAACACGCGTACGAGCACGTCTGACCTCCGATTAGGGCATTCTTGGAGTCTTTATGCTCATATGGAGATGCTCTACACCGTGATATATTTATTTTCTATTTTTTTAAATTTTATAGATGTGAAAATATGTACAGAACTTTAACTACGTGTGTTTTTTTTTTTTTTTTTGGTTTTTTAGGGTGTTTTTGCTTATTTTTCTATATTTTTCTATAATTTTGGAAATACAGGTACAAGCTCAAATGTATATCATCACATAGATATTGTGTAGAGTGTGATTCACTGATAATATATATATATATATATATATATATATATATATATATATATATATATATATATATATATATATATATATATATATATATATATATATATATATAGAGAGAGAGAGAGAGAGAGAGAGAGAGAGTTTGACTTGTATAAATGATTAAAGCAGTGTAATTAGTATAATATGTTATTTTAATGATAAATTGTCCATGTTACTAAAGTTAAAATCACATATATATGATATATGTGAGAAGTAAAGTTTATATCTATAGTATGAGAGAGTTTCGGTAATTTAATTGAGTTGTAAACGCCAAAGTGGCACACTTGATTGGGTTTGAGAAATATCGGTCTCATATAATGATGTGATGTCTTATGTTCTAATGTATGGTTATACTACGAAAAAAGATGATTGTATACTAGTTCATGGAGGGATACACGACGGTATGGTAGAGGAGTGACTGATCTTAGTGGTTTATACACCCAAAGGCAATGAATTCATAAGAGTTATAATATATTCTTATGGCCGCTATCATGTGGAGATTATACAACTACATGTCATGCATTTTGCCCAAAGATAATTATATGATGATACATGTAACTCTCTGAATGTACACTTGTACGTCTTCAAGTTACACAGTACTCACATGATACTAATTATACATTACTTATTTTTCAGTCACCTTGTATATAGTCAATAATTCTATAACTATTGAGATTCTTACTAATTCAAACTTTAAGTAGTGAAAAGAGGATTTTCTATTTAGGAAAAGAGCAATCAGATTTGCATGTTATCCATGAAGCGTTCCATTCATTAACACTTGAGAAATAGTTTACCAACTATCTGCACTGCTAAAAGGATTATGGAAGCCTTGGTGGTTTGAGATTGTGTCTTATCTAAGCCAAGATTATGACACACTTTTCAACATAAGGTATGATGGTTCTAATGAAGTTAGAGATTGCGTTCTAAGGATGATAGATTTAAAGTTTAAAAATCATACTCATAAAGGAACTCATGAAACTACTGGTTATTCTGACAATATGAACCCTAAGAAAACTTCATTTAAGGGATGGCATTCATTTTATTTCTATTTTATGACCTAGGGAAGCCCCGTACGCCAACAACGCGGCGGAGTAAACCCTGGGGAGGCACGTGAGTCACCACCCCACTCGTGCCTCGGGTAAGTCACCCTTGCGACACTTGAGAATCGAACTCCTCCCCTTATGTTAGGGGGAGAAGCTCATCGCTAGCAGCGCCACCCAAGCGGGTGGTAGGGATGGCATTCATTGCTTCCTTTTAAGAAGAAAAGTCACATAAAGATAGACTGTAGTAAATATATAAATATTGCGTGAGCTTGTAAGTAATGATTTTTTAGCATCGTTTATTAATTTAATACTTATCAGAAGCCCCATCCAGTTCTTGTTGACTAGATAGAAGTGCAACAAATTTGTTGTGTTTACCATGTGAGGATTCATAAATATAAGAAAGTAAAATCATGATGAACCATAGCTCACCGTGGGAAACAATGATAAAATCAAAGTTTGAGATATCATGTTTGAGATAGCATTTTAATTCTAACTTATGTTTTTAATCTGATATTAAGAAACATATTTTATGTACTTTCCTTGACATGGAACTTAGTTTTGACCTGTTAAAAGTCATTCATCTTGATTTTAGTGGATCCTATATGCTAACGTTGTGTATAAATTTTTATTTCAGAACAATCTTTGACGACTATTTCTTTTGTACTCAATTAAGGAAAAGTCTCAATCTCTAGATAAATTGAAGATTTATTTTTGGATTAAAATTGAAAAACAATTGGGATAAATTTTTAAGGTTGTCAAACTTGAACATTGTGGTGAGTACTTTAGCAAATATGGCAATGTTGGATAGCTTATATGGTCATTTGTCAAATACTTGAAAGATTCTAGGGTAGTAACTTAATTTACTATGCCCAAAAATCCTGAACAAAATGATGTGGCTGAAAGACGTAATTGCGCCATAATGGACATAGTGATGAGTATAATTAGCAGTACTAATTTATCAGATTTTTTTTTGAGCTGATGCTTTCGAAGCAACCTTTTCATATACAAAATCATGTTTCTACCAAAATTGTTTTATTAACTCTTTTTGAGTGATGAATTTGATGCAAACCTAACTTGAACCATCTAAAGGTTTGGGGTGTCATGTAGAAGTGGGGTTATATAATCTGACGTTAAGTAAATTGGAATACAGAGCCACTTGGTATTGTTTCGTATCTTACCTAGATTATTCAAAGGGATATCGATTTTATGACTCTAAAAAAAGTATATTAATTATGGAATTATAGACAGTAAAGTTTCTGGAATTCAATGTAACCATAGAGAATAATTACTTTTAGACTATTAAGAATAATAGTATGGTAGAGACCATTGTATCTTTTTCTTTGTATATACAGATAATTGCAAAGTCTTCTACACCACTGACTAAGCCTGTTGAGGTTCAAGATATTGTTATTGAGATGGTTCTTGATAAAGTTTTTTAAGCCTCTCAAATACATGATGAAGTGATTGTAGCTCCACTCAAGAGATTTGTTAGGGAGAGATGATCAATTATATCACTAGATTATATAGTCTATCTATGAGAGCATGATTACGATATGGTACTACATGGTCGATCTAGTGACTTATACAAATGCTAATTTTTGTTCTCAATTAGATATGTGGTTAGATGCGATGAAAGAGAAGATACAATCTATGAAACATAATGATTTTTGGGAACTTATAGAGTTGCTTGAAGGTCACTAGCTCATCGGCTGCAAATGGGTGTACAAGACTAAAAGGAATTTTAAAAAAAAAAAAAAATTGAGGAGTTTAAGGCCAAACTAATAGCCAAGTATTTTACTCAGAAAGAAGGGGCAGACTATGAAGAAACATTTTTTTCTAGTCTCTTTTGAAAATTCTTTTAGAGTGAATATGGCATTAGTAGCTCATTTTGATATGAAGTTATATTAAATGGATATTAAAACAATCTTTCCAAATAAATACCCTGATAACGAAGTTTATATAGTGCAACTCGAAGATTTTGTAGCATATGATTCAAGTAAACTTATATGTAGACTAAAAAGTCTTATTCATGACCTCAAGTAAGTTTCTAAATAATGTTGTTAAAGTTTTATAGTGTTATCACTCCATTCAATTGAGAACAAAGTAATAAATGTATATACTACAAAGTCAATAGGAGGAATTTTTTTTTTAATACTCTATGTACATGATATATTGCTTACAAATAGTGATTTTGAATCACATAAGACAAAACAGATATTTTTGAAATTTTTTAACATAAAGGACCTTGATGAGACGTCTTTTGTCCTTAGCATTGAGATCCATAAAGATCGTTCTCACTATATATTAAGTTTATCTCAGAGAACATTTGTTGATCATATTTTACAAAGATTTAGTACACAACACTGCAAGCCAAGAATTACGCCTGTCATTAAGGGTAATGAGAAAACCCAATTGAATGATGTACCTTGTATTAGTGCACCTAAAAATATCATGTAATTCAAATTTGCACTAAACCAAACATCGCTTTTGCAGTGGCACTTTTAGGTAGATATTAGTTAAACTTAGGATATCATCACTCTTAGGATGACATGAAGTCAACAACGGAATATATATTTATATTAGCAAAAGGTGAAGTAAATAGAAATCTACATCATCTTCTACCATATAAGCAGAGTTTGTAGCATGCTTTTCAACTGTTACTCAAGTTATTAGACTCCGAAACCTCATTAAGAAGTTGATTGTATTTGACTTTATGGATAGACCAATATAGTTGTATTAAGACAATAACTCTATTGGGTTATTTATTAATAACAATAAAAGTCTCAAGGTTTGTCAAGTTTTTTTTACCACAAAAAAAGGTATAGAATGGTTACTTTTTGTTTCCGGGAACAATTTCTAGAAATAAGTTAATTTTCTTTTTTATTTTTCTTTTATTTCTCTCTCTTGCCACAGCCACCTTCAACCACTCGAAGCCACTGCCGGCCGCCACCACCCGTCCCAGTCGCTGCCGCCGGTCACCAATTGCCGGTTGTCGACGACAGCGGGGCGGCCTCGGGAGGGAGCGGCCGATGGGCTGTGTGGCGGTGGTTGGTGATCGGTGGTCATGCAACAGCAGTGGTGGCCGGTGACGGCCAACGGTTGGCAATCGGCGATCCACGAACAAGAATAAAAAATGAATAAATACAAAAAAGAAACTGTTGCATTACCAAACGCATTTCTATTCTTTTTCTATTCCAAGAGTACAATTTTAGTTTTTTTGGTAAAGATAAGAATATATTGAAAAGCATTGGACAAATTTATACTCTATTCCAAGAGTACAAATTTTGTGTAGTTACCAAATGGGTTTTTTTACTTAGAAATTGTTCCCTGGAATAGAAATAGAAAAAAACTATTTCTGAAAAAAAAAAAAAAAACTGTGGGAGTCAAAACCCACACTTGAAACTAAATCGTCCCTATCCCAACCTCCCCTAAGAATGTGGGGATTCAAACCCCCCATCTCCCCCTTCCATGTTGAAAGAGTGGCCACTATAGCAAACCCCAATGTTTGCTCCTTTTTCTATTTTGAGAGCAAGGAAACCTACACTTTCGCAAAACCTAAAACATTCTCCATTGATATCTCTTCAATGATAATTACGTAAAGAACAAGTTAATTGATCACAACAAGAATTTACATCTTTTTAAACAAATGTTTAATGTCGGAATCAACTTGCAATATTCATTCTCAAGAAAACTATCACTGTTGATGAATGTACTCACGAGTTGAGACGGGCCGAGGAAAAGATCTCAAGAGTACAAACACGGCGGAGACTACGCCATTGTTCTCCGTACGAGGCAAAGACGACAATCGTGTTGTCATACCCAATGTGCCTGCCGGCGACAGTAGAGGGGCAGTTGGCAAGCGTGATGTCGTTCTTAGTACAGCATTCTTCGGCTGCCTCGGCCGATGAGACAACAACCGCTTGGCGGTAGCCGAAGCGGAGAGAGAAGACGGGGCCGTAAGATTGGGAGAGGGAGTGGAGGGTTCGGTGGGGGGGGGTGTTTCAGGAGGTGGAGGTGGCCCAGGATGGGGATAAAAGGCGGGCTGGGCGGAAGGTTTTTCGGTTGCTTGAACCATGAAGAGAACAGCTTGAGAGAGAGGAGTAGGAGGAAAGCGAGGAAGGTGTAGTGTAGAGCGATGAAGTCTCCATGGTTGGGACCAACTTGGTATTGGCGAAAGGCTACGGAGTCCATGCTTCTTATATAGAAAATGGTTACATCTTCCTTGCTGGTGACCCAAATATATATATAATCTCAAACGTGGGGAGAGAAAACTCATCAATCATCATCAACCCCGAAGAGCGAAGAGGAGACCATTGGCATTCAACAAATTCATCGTCAGCAATTAGATCAGCAATTAGAAAGGCGGGGAGATTACTGTACGGATTTAAATTTAGTTTGAAATATTTTAGTTGTGGTATTTCTGTCAATTTTACATTGTGGTAGTTTTGCCGGGCTAGGTGTGACAACCCGATTTTCCAATTCTATTTTCAATAAATTGAGACGGGCATTTCATTGGCACGCATATAGTTCTTTTCCTTGAGTCGGCCACTCATGTGAAAGCTAGTCTATCGAGTGAAGTCATTAAGAAATTATAATGCATCGGACTTGAGAATTTGGCCAAGAAGCGACCTTTCGACCGAGCTAATCTGCAAGGGTCATTACGGCACAAATAAAAATCGATTAGAGACCGGGGATAGGTCGACTCGACGGAGGCATGTGATCAAGTGTGGGTGATTCCACCAGATCGCATAATCCTTATCGATCGACACTGAGCCGAATTTTCTATCGATTGGGTACCCTATGTCGTATTTGAAACCTTGAGATTACCCCAACAATCGAAAGTCGCCAATGTTTCAAAAATGTACATTGTGGCTTGAGATGATCAACCACAGGTCAGATGCATGAAAATTTCTAAAGGCTACTCGGTAGGTTGGGCTGCGCTAGTATCGTGTCAAAGTGAAATTAACTGTGAAATTGAGATCGAATTCAGAAATTGGAAGTCTAGTTGTGTCACAAATCATTTTAGGAACATTGACTAATCTTTGGAAGATTTTTCGTGCAAGCCGAGTTTTTCAGCAATTAAATCAGAAAATGGTTAATTTGGCTCGAGAAATTAGTAGGCCCGCTTTTGGTCGCGCTTTTGAGACTTAAGTTGGTTCTATGGACAAGTGAAGATGTGAAATAGAGTGTGGTGACATTGGATTAATTTTATAGACTTCAATTTGATTCAATTGGGAGAGAATTGATGAGAATTGAAGAGATGGGATGTACAAAGTTTTATGCCTCGGCGGAAAATGGAATTGCACCCATTGGAAGATGTTGTGGAGGATTTGAATTAATGGAGTGTGACATCATCAGGTGATGTCATGGTGGAGGCCAAATTGAAGGAGAGCCTGACAAGTGTCGCAAGCCAATTGGCTCACCAAAAGTGGGGGTGTCACATCAAGCCTTTCTTCTTCTTTGAATCAAGGAGTTGTGTTGGAACTTGGAGGGAGGAGAGAGAGAACCGATCGGAACCAGCAGCCTCGACCGCCCCCTTCGTCCGTCGCTCGAGTGCCCGTTTGTCGCCAGCCGAAGCTCCTCGCCCGTCGCCGAAGCTCGCCGGAGTTGCCGTCCTCGCCCCGCGTCGTCTCGCCACCGAGCTGCCGTCCTCGCGCGCTACTGTTGGCCGCGCGTCTTGGTGGTATTCTCGCCCAGCTCGTCGTCCCAAGCTGCTGTTCAGCTTGCGCAAGAGCTACCGGGGCTCCCTCCGGCCATTGTGAGGCCTCACCTGGCCGCCGCCTCACCCATCCGAGCCACCGGTAGTCCTCCTCCGCCGTTCCTTCGCCCATTCCAGCGCCAGATCTGCTCCCTCTCGGCCCCGATCAGCAGCAAATAGAGAAAAGGAAAATGGGTATGGCAGCCCCTTCGTGGGCCGTTTTGGCCGCCAGCCGAGCTCGGATGCTCGGCCCGCCTTGAGGAAAGTCGATCCTCGCGTCGTCCTCGTCGTTTTGATCGCTCGGCTCGCTAATCCGATGAGTTTAACTCACTAAGCCTTGATTAGAGGGTTAATGATGCTTTATGGGTGCTTAGTTTATGTTAAGTGTTATTAGGTGGTTAGTTTAATTTATTTAAGTGTAGATTATATTAAGGTGTTTGATTAACTTAAATTGTGTTTAATTTAAGGTTAAGTGAGTGGTTATATTAATATAAACTGTGATGTGACATAAAAAAAGGAATTTACTTTTGATTTATTTAAATATTTCGAAATTTTTTAATAATTTAATAATATTATATTATTCGAAATTATTAAAATATTATTATTTAATTATTTTCGGAATAAACTTAATTAATTATTAAATTCCGAAAATTTTGTTAGGACCCTAAATTCTCATAATTTCGTGCCGGTCGCTGCTGTGTAGTCTGATTTTGAAATTGATGATTGGTTATTATAAATTGAGTGTGGTTTGTGAAAAGTATGGATTTTATTTAGAAAATTCCAAGTGTCGAGTTTGGCATTGAAATTTGATTGTTAATGGTTAATATCGTAATTGGATTATGTGAGTGAAATGTAAAGTATCTAGGGATCGGTATCGAATTGTCGTGTGCTAGTTGAAATGCTTGGGTTGCAGTAGTGGCTAAGCCGACTGGATCCTTATTCTGCTAGAAATGCCGTCAAGAGAGTGACGTGGCTTGGTCGCAGTAGTGGCGAGACCGACTGGACCTTTATTCTTCTAGAAATACCGTCAAGAGAATGACGTGGCTGGGTCGCAGTAGTGGCGAGACCAACTGGACCTTTATTCTTCTAGAAATGCTGTCAAGAGAATGACGTGGCTGGGTCGCAGTAGTGGCGAGACTGACTAGATCCTTATTTTGCTAGAAATGCCGTCAAGAGAGTGACGTGCTTGGTCGCAGTAGTGGCGAGACCGACTGGACCTTTATTCTTCTAGAAATGCCATCAAGAGAATGACGTGGCTGGGTCGCAGTAGTGGCGAGACCGACTAGACCTTTATTTTTCTAGAAATGCTGTGATGTTAGTAGATAGCCAACCCGCGAGTAGGCTATGCCATTGTGTGACAGTGAATAATAATTGGAATGCGTGCTAAGTGCGATCGTGATTTATATGAAAGTGATGTCGTTCCAATTGTTTGAATTATTATTACTACCTAAGATTGTGTGATACAAATTGTGCTAACTTGCAGGAAGGAATTGAGGCGAGGTAAGTTCTCTATGTGATGTGGCTAGGCCACCCTTGGGCGTATTTTCTTTCTAATAGGGGTTTAGGGGGTTGAACTTGCTGAGACATTGTCTCATCCTGGTTGTGGGATTAAAATTTCAGGTCCCTAGTGGGCCTGAGCCACCAGATAGCTTTGGTTGGCCTTGAGGAGATGCAGAGGTGAAGTCATAAGATTGAGAACGTGTCCGACTTGTAGGTCGTAGGACAATTCCTTTTTTAAGAGCCGGTCTTTTTGTAGACTTTTGGCCGTAGACCTGTTTGTAATTCTGTTGAATTATGGAAGTGTTATGTTGTGGTTTTGCTTCCTGCTTTTCTATCCCGTATTTTATTGTCATGGGTTTTATAATACGTTCCGCTTGCACATTAATAAATGAATGGGGTCGGCGACACTACCTGGGAATGTCGCATTTTCATGACCATGGTGGGATGTTGGCGCGCTCGAGGTTCGGGGCGTGACACTAGGTAAGCTCATTCCATGCTCCTTGTAGTCCTAGATACAATCAAGTTTTCAACTGTCTAGCCCTAAATTTTCAATGTGG
>CM024533.1:24859451-24889838 GCA_014182385.1 Eucalyptus viminalis
TCTTACTTATAGAGGCGCTAGCGCACCACATCTTGGACGCTGGTAGCACGCAATGGCTTTCACGCATGACTAATAAGGCTTTCTAAAGAGAACTGAAAAAGGGCTTGTTTTGCTAATTTAAATATATTTAAACCTAAATCTAATCTAAAGTTATGTATGTATGTATTATATTTATATTAATATTTATACTACTGTTCAAAGTAAAGCTGACCTTCCACAGGATCTCAATTTAATTTCTTCCCCCAAATATCTCTATTATTTATTTTATAAATATTGTATTCATATAGAGGTGCATAAACTAGTAATTTATTTGATCTCTCACATGTTTCACAATCTAAATACTTTTCTATGCTACAACAAATTTCTTACTGCAAATTTTAATCTTGAAATGTTTTACTTATTTTTTATGTTTGTGTATTGTGTGTTTACCTACAATTTTTATTTCCATTAAATATTTCTAATTTGGTGGTTTTGCTCAATTTTTCAAATATCAATTTTTTCAAATCTTGTGCATACTCTTATATTTTTCTCTTCCTATGCCTTCTATGAGACACTTTGTGGGCTTTCAATTATTGCAATCATGCTCGTCAGCCACACTGACGTGGGAACGTATTGAACGAACTAATAAATAAAAGGGTTTTTCAATCTTAATGAAGTGGAAAAACCCCGTTACAGAGGATAGGAAGAGACTACCTTAGGAGGCCAGTCCAAGGATGCAGCACCCTCTTGATCACTCATGAGTAAACCAGGACAGAGTGAAAGACAACGAAAAGATAGAATGAAACTTCATTTAATAAATTCATCGTGTTTACTATGAGAGACCGAGAGGGCACTTATAAGTTGGAGCTTAAGATACCTTCGAGTAACCTCCAAGTAAAGAAAATGAACCCAAAATATGAAATTCAAATAGGCTACAATATAATCACATTGTAATCGAGACTAAAGCAATCCTAAAAAGTATAAAATAGGCTCACTGATCAAGAAAATATATTTTAGACTCATTATTCTATTCCCAAGAGAGAATCTTGATATCTTAAAAAGACCTCTCTTCGAGGCCAACTTCATAGTGATAGACCAGCAACATTGAAACTAGTGGAAACACCATTCTCTCCACAAAGCTCACTTTTGTAGGCATTATTATTGATGCGTTCCAAAACTAGAAAAGAACCATCCGTAGTGCAAAGACTAGGTGGAAAGCGCTATTCTCAAATGAATTCAGACAAAATCACCTTCTTTAAAAAAAAAAAAAAAACAGGTTTTTCTATGGTTTTTTGCTTGACTGGATATTTGACTATTTGCTTCAAACTTCTCTTCCTCACGTAACTTATTGGTTGTCTTAGCTCTTTCTCCATATTGGTAGTGGATAATGGTGTAGGATCCAAAGGACTTAAAAGATGCTTTCGTTACACAACATAAGGGGTTATCTTTGGAATATCATGTAAGCGCACAATTTCTCTAATATAAAGTTCAGCAACATATAATGCATCAAGGGTCTACTACATTCAACAAAATGTGCGATTCTCGAGAATCGATCCACCAAACACCATGACCTAATAAGAGATAACACGAGAGATTCCTGAGCCCCCACTGTCACTATGGCAGGTTTGCGTATCTCTGCATAAGATTGTAGATCCATCGAGTGCCACTTATGTTAGCTTAAATTCATGCCATGAATTAGCTGGCAAAAGATTTGACCGTGGCTCATGTCCTCACACTAGAGGTTACCGTCTCCCTCTGAATTACATGTGTTGTTTCTGAACGTACACATAAGAGAAGTGGCCACCCACTTAGTATTGAATGATTTCTCTTGTATGTCGCTTGATAGAGCTCTAGTATGTGGTGGAATTATGAGTATTATTCTTTTTTTTATCTTCTCTTTTGGCCAAGGATTTAAAAGGGAGAGGGAGTGCTCTATGTACACCATGTGATCAACTAATTTCTGATCACACGGGGCTTGAATGATGATCAAGTGTTTTTCATTAAATATTTTTCTCTTCATTTTTTTTTTCCACAGGACTTTAAAAATTTGAAGTTCCTTAACTTCAGTGAATGTCCGTCAGTGGTTTGTATGCCAGACCTTGATTTGACTCCAAATCTTGAGGAACTGGATCTTCATGGGTGCAAAAATTTGGAGCGTGCTCACGAATCGGTTGCATATCACGCCAAGTTACGGTTATTGAATTTAAAAGGGTGCTCTAACCTTTATCATCTCCTTGATGTGCTCCAATCCAAGAATCTTCAAGTTCTCAATCTTACTGGTTGCTCAAAGTTGCAAAGATTCCCTGATATTCCGGATAAACTCAAAGGCTTAGAAGAACTTTATTTAAGAGGGACTTCAATTGAGGAACTTCCTGCATCCATAGAAAATCTTGTCTCTTTGGAGAAATTGAATTTAATTAAGTGCAAGAAACTGGCAAACCTCCCATCTAGCATTTACAAGTTGTCAAATCTTGAGCGCTTGATACTTAGTGGTTGTTCAAAACTAAAAAAATTTCCCATAATGGAGGATTTGAGTGATCTGCATAGTAAGATGGGATTTCCTAAGCTAGTGATCTTAAGGCTTGAGGGATGCAATCTACTAGAAGGAGAGTTCCTAAAGAATCGTTCATGCTTTCCACAATTAAGAGATTTGTATTTGTCCATACACAATTTTGCTAAGCTTCCAACGTGCGGGCATCTACATAATTTACTCGACTTGCGTGTTTCGGAATGCGGACAGCTACAAGAGATTGGCAAGATTCCAGGGCAATTGCAGCGTTTATCGGCAATGAATTGTGAATCTCTAAGTAAAATTCCCTCCGACATGTGGGCCGTTAACCAGATTGACGAACTGCTGCTTAATAAGGTTACTCTCTTTCTCTCTCTCTCTCTCTCTGCCCCACCCCCCTTCCCCCACACCTCCTTCTTTTCTGTCTGTGATTATTACAGAGTCGTGTACATGTATTGCTAACTATAGCTAAACTTGCCGACCCACTTAACTCATTGAAATTCCTATTTTTCAAGTGCCAAATTCGAAATGCTATCTTAACAATTTACACCTACGACAGCAAATTCTTCCCAGAGCGAATTGCCACATTCTTCTACCTGGAGGAGAGATGCCGCGATGGTTGCTCCCGAATAAAGAGGGTTATATATCTTTCATGGTTTCGAAAGACTTGTATAAGAAGTTGCTAGCATTAGCAATCTGTGTTGTATATCGAGTAAAGGAAGGGAAACAAAATGCCTCATATTGCTTACGTCTATACGTCAATGGCAAATATAAACAAATGGAGATAAAAAAACTTCCTTCAATGCATTCGGATCATGTATGGCTTCGATATCTTAGAATAGAGAAGGTTTGGGGAGTAGACCCTTTTGGTCCAAATGATTGGAGTTCTTTCCAGCTTGGCATTAGAGTATTGGATGGTGCAATTGTGAAAAAGTGCGGATTTCGATTAATATGCAAGTCATTAGAGGATGATTTGGAGGCTTTGTATCAAGAGGAAAAGTTGCAGGATCCAGGTTTGTTCTATGAGATTTGGCATGACGATAAAGAAACAACCACAGAGGAAGAAAGTCACCTGGCATATAAGGTCTCTCTCTCCCCCTCCCCCTCCGTGATTGTGGGGGGTGTGTGTGTTTGATATGGGTGCATTGTGTTTGTATAATGCAAAAGCTGCAAATGCTAGTAAACAAAACAAGCTAATATATTGTGATTTTGCACTTGTATGTGATAGCTGTGGCAATTCCATGAAGACGATGAAATCTCAGAGGAAGACCGTATATCTTCTGACAGAGAAGACGAAATCCTGCCTCGCTGCTTTGGCGACGTTATGATTGATCTCATGCCTAACTTCCCACGCAACGATATCATGGCTGACTTTTCAGTTGAGGTCTCTCTCTCTCTCTCCCTCCCTCTCCTCCCCCAATTCATAAGTGCATGTGTTGGTTTGTTGGCGTGTATGTCGGGCACACTATGTTTGTATAATGCGATACCGAAAATTCTAGACAAACAAGCAAATATAACATAAAGCGATTCTGTAGTTACATGTGATACGTGTGGCTACAACACTTGCAAGTGAATGATTTCATGAGTATGACATATAAGGCAAGGAAGGATCAATATGTTTAATTATTATAAAACTCCAGCTTTGGTTAAATTACGAGAAAGATTCTCAAATCAAACTCTTCTATTTGAACTAATTATCAACTTGAGTACATCTAACAATTTACTGGTATAACAGAGGTATCGTTATCCCATGATTCCTACTTTCTACAAAGATATTCTCTTTGGAGGAGATATGCCAGAGGAGTTCATCCTTGTTGAAGGCAATACCATATCTTTCATGGTTTCACAGGACTTTTATGATAAGTTCCTGGGATTAGCTCTATGTGTTGTTTTTAGTGTAGACAATGGAGAAAAGGAAATATTTTTCGACATCATGCCCCATGTTAATGGCCAAAGACGAAATGGGCTATCAGGATCTCTCGGTTTATTTGATTCGGATCACATGTGGATTCAATATCTCAAACCAAATGTGCTGTGGGGAGTGTTGGGGGGAGTAGTTGATTTTCTTGAATTTGACGAGGATTACTTACGATTTAGCCTCACACTCAGTGTATTGGGTGGAACTGTGAAAAAGTTTGGATATATGCTAAGATGCAAGCAAATGGATGATGATTTGAAGGTTATGCTCAAAGACAATCAATTAGTGGATCCAGCTTCAATCTATGAAATGAAGTTCGGAGAATTCTTATACAGATTTCTCCCACGCCAAATGGAGGAAGTGGAACGCCTAAGGGAGGAATCGAAACGCCAAATGGAGGAATTGGAACACCGCCAGTGATAGCAGTGACAATGAAACAGATTAAATGGGAAGAGGCGAGGGTAGTAGTGTTGGCATGCAGCTTTGAAGGAAGCAATCATTAAGCTAGCGAAACAAATTGAGGGTTGGCATATGTCTCCTGATATGCCGGAACATCAGTGTCTGCCATTGAAGTAAGAGATGGCGTTCAGTTCAATCTCTAATGTTAGATTTGAAAAATGGAGAGAGGGTGACTTGGCACACAAGACACTTCAATCCAATAGAACGTGGTATCATGTTTGGCTCAAATGTCTCCAACACGTGTAGTCAAATCATATCAACAAATGATATATCAGGTTTTTCATTACTCAAATTGAATGGAGCTAACAAAAATACTAAATTGTATTGATTGGACAAATTTTAAGACTAGATTTCACTTTTTGAAAGTTTTGGAACTTGATTATACTTTCGCAGCAAATTTTACGACTTATGGAGTACTTATTTATAAACAAATTGTATTCATATTTCATTTCACCCAAGCATTGTTTCCCTTTACTTGGGTAATTTCAATTTTTTTTTTACGTAGTTAAAAGATGAAGCAAAAAGGTTTGCGCTACTAATGTGTTTCTATACATATTCCTGTTATAGCCATATGTTAATCTTTGCTCAGTGCCAAAATATAATCTTTGTTATGCCCTTAGTTAATGTTTGTCGTTAGTGAACTTAAATTAATATAGTAAATTTCATCAAATAGTCGTAATAAACAACAAAATTTCTCAGTAAATATTCTAGAACAAGTGTAAATCACCTGAAATCCTCAAATTATAGTTATTAACTTTGCAGTATAACTTTCCATCATGAACATCCCTTTCGTCATTTTAATTTGTGGACGTCATCATTATTCAATTCTCCATTGATATAGCAATTCTCCTCTTTATTTGTAAATGATAGTATTTGTACATCGTAAGTATTTTTTCGATAGTCATAAGTCTCCTGAAGTCCTCATGGTCATTGCTACGTTTGTAGTCAGTAACTTTCTTTTAAGGTTAGCAACTTGATTGTAGAGTTTATATCTTGATGATCCTATCACTTAGGAATTATCCAATAGATCAAACTCGTAACTAACAATATGGATATTTAGTAACTACAAAATGCATATCAACAGTGGTACCTACTAGAGAGTCCTTGCAACTTTAGATGATGATGAGTAGCATTTCTTCAAAGGGAGTGCGTTTCCTCATAGTTCTCGCAGCTTGGGAGTTTTAGCATTCAAAAACTTTTCGAGGACTATCCCCTTGTTTGAGAAAATTATTTTATTCCGTAGTCAGATTGCTAACGACTAACATGATATGATGATATGACTAGCCAATTAAATTGATCGTGTAAAATACCGGTCCTCTTACATGACACTTAAATTTTGAAATTGACTTGCTTGCCGCACCACACGTCTCTATTGCATCGTATAACATCATGACCTTGTCGCTGTACTGACACACCTCTTTTTTTTTGTGTGGTGATTCTAAACTTGATTAGCACTCTTCGATGATCATCCTCTTACACTACACACACACAAATAGATCATATCTTGTAAATTCTCTCTCCTTTCTTTTGTCAATTGACCTTTCTTTTTCTTTTTCTTTTTTATATTTTCTTTTGTTTTTCTTAATGATCAAAGGCAAATGATTGATTCGATCTCTTAGAAGGATACGTTTCTGCCTGTTTTGCTATTCATTTTCTATCATTACATTAGGTTTTGAATTTATGATTGGTAGATCTCAATATTCTTAATAAATCTCTCTTCGTTTTTCTTGGACTATAATTATGGGTAGCCGGCCTTTTCTTTTTCCAAAAGATTTTCTTTTTGATAGAAAGGACAAAGGGAGTTCTTTTGGCTTAAAATCCGAATAATACGCATTACTCGCTTGACTTGATTCTTTCAAGCATTCATCGAAAAGGGCTTTAATTTGATCAATTCAATTGAGGTATCTGGAAACAAGATTTTTTTTTTTCTTATTTCTTCATTTGAAATGGGCTCTTATTCTATTTTTGTATTCTTTCTAAATTCAAGGACTAACTACTGAATCATGAATAAAAAAAAAAAAGGGAATGGATTCATAGGTCCAATGCCTTGTAATAGAACTTAAGGTCAATAGAAATAGTAGATCATATAGATTCAACAAATGAGGTGGTTCATTAATAATTCAAAGATGAAAAAATGGTAAAAAAGAAAGCATTTCTTCCTCTTCTATATCTTACATCCATAGTATTTTGCCTTAAAAGTCTTGAATTTTGGATTACTAATTGGTGGAATACTAAGCAATCTGAAACTTCTTTTATTTATTTATTGATATTCAAGAAAAGAGTATTTTAGAAAATTTCATAGAATTGAAAGAACTCTTACTCTTGGATGAAATGATAAAAGAATAACCAGAAACACATCTACAAACACTTCGTATAAGAATCCACAAAGAAACGATCCAATTGATCAAGATGCACCATGAGGATCATATCCATATGATTTACACTTATCGACAAATATAACCTCTTTCATTATTTTGAGTGGTTATTCTATTCTGGGTAATGAAGAACTCGCTATTCTTAAATCTTGGGTTCAAGAATTCCTATATAACTTAAGTGACGCAATAAAAGCATTTTCTATTCTTTTATTAACTTATTTATGTATCGGATTCCATTCGCCCCATGGTTGGGAACTATGATTGGGTATGTCTACAAAGATTTTGGATTTTCTGACAACAATCAAATTATATCGAGTCTTGTTTCTTTTTTCTAATAATTTTGGATACAATTTTTAAATATATATTCCAACTAAACTATCCTTAATCTAATATTGGCCCTTCTACACTCTGATTGGAATGACCTTGACAGAGCCGATCTACAAAATCAATGGACTAAAGATTTTAAAACAACGCATCATGTATTTTTCTGTTAAAATTCTTCTCAATTCATAATACAAAATGGTTGAACATAACCATAAGATAGACCTTAAACACATAGCTTACAATTATATCGATTATTTTAAATCAGAACTTTATCTAAGTATTTAATAAGAAAGTCTATTATAGCTAGGTACACTTATCTCATGGAAGGGACCTAGGTCTGGTCTCGTTGGACAATGGCACACAATGGGAAAAGTCCACTTACCGGCCTAGACATCCACGGAACATCATGGCATAGGCCAAGCCGAAGATGCTTTTATCACATTAAAGTTCTCGTGATGTCTACATTCTCCCATATCATTGGGCAATTACGCCCTCCCATATGTTGGATCACCATTTGAATGAAAATGGGGCTCACAAGGCACACCTTGCAATCTTGCAAAAGTATCAAGTGTTTTTGACTTCTTACATGGAATTAATGAATCTACACAGAGTTTTATCAGCTTAACAGATTGCTTAACTCCCTGCTTATTAGAGCAGCATCACCATGCAAGGTTCAATGCGTGTTAAGCTGTTAGATGAAGAAGTAAGGATCTTTTATTTCCCCATTTTGGGACAAGGTAGTATACAAGACTAATAAGGTACCGGCCTTTGAAGACAGAGGATAACCTCAAACTAACATGCGCTCTATGTTACAGCTAATAGAGAATGATGTTGACACCTAATTTATAGTTGACGGATCATTGAAAAATAAAAAAAAATCGAGATTTGGGTTTTCGATTGCGACGGAGCCTCATTTCTCAATCAAAAAGTGTCGTTTTTCATTTCTTTCTTTTTACATTGTCATTTTTAAATAATTTCTAGCTCATTTTCAAAAAAAACTTAAAAAGTCAAATAGTTGACTTTTGGGTTGACTCCTAGGTCAAAAAATTGACTTTTTATCCAAAAAAATTTCATTTAGCTTTAATTTCACTTTTGTCAAATCAATTTCTTAAAAATTCAAAGATCGACAAAAAAGTCTACCTTTTAGGAAAAGTTAACTAAATGATTGACTTTTGGTCGAACTTTTGACCTTAAAAAATAAACAAAAAACTACACAAATATATTTATTTTAATGCCAATTTGATTTTTGTGTCAAAAATTTCACAAAATTCGATTAAGAACCTCGATTTCTGAATTTTTCAGTTTTAGGTTCTAAATTGACCAAAAATAAAATTACTTTTGTTCTAGTCATAATTAAGGGTAGTTCATTTTTTTGACATTTGGTTTATGGACTGTTTGAAATCTTCATGTGCATTTAATTTTATGATTTACCTAGTCAAAATGTGAATTACCATTTTTAGCCTTAATTAGGGGTCTGAGTCAATCTTTCATGAATTATGAATGGACATTTGTATTTCACTCATTTTTCTAAGATGAGTCCAAATTTGGGGTCAATTTTTGGAGATTCACTCAGATGAATTCTAATTTGGTCGATTTGGCGTGTTCAAAGATTAGAAAGCCCAGCTAAGATGCTTCAATTTACGTAATTTGACTTGGCCCATTTTAGACCGGAGTGCAATTGAAGTAACTGAGCTTCAATTTTGCCAGTTAAGGTTCAATTGAAGATGCTTTTCTAGCTTATGGCCTCACTTCAATAGGAATTCAATGAATTTGAATATTTTGTGCACAATTAGTTGATTTAAGATAGCCCAATTGCATCTCATTTGAATTGATTCATATAGAAAGATTTGACTGCGTTTAAATCGGGAAAAACCAGAAAAAAATAGAACAAAATTCGGACAAAAAGTCAACCTGGTCAACCTGACGTTGACCAAATTTGACCGGTGTTGACCGGCGAATTTTTCCGGCCATTTTTTGGCCAGAAACCACCATCTGCTGGCCCACTTCATGGCCAATGTATCCATGCCCTTTATTTTCAAAATTCCAATTTCGTTACGGACTTTACGAAATTCGCAAATCGACCCCCATGCTGTGAAAATTGTAAAAAAAGACCCCAATTAATACACAATTGATCATCATCCGTTCATTAAGAATGTATCGTGACAATTGAAATAGACATGTGCCAAATTATGGTGCTCTCAACAAATTTAACAAATCAATTAGCTAGGGAGATCCAACCCTAGCCCTTGGATTAATCCAAGGACTAAGATTTGATCTTGCCATAAACTATATAACTACCTTTCACTCCAAAATTGAGGGGGGCCAATTTTTCCAGATTTGCTTTCTCTGACTAAAAATTCTCTCCACATCTCTCTATTTTTTTTCTCCAAACTCGGTCAAGCAAGGAAAGAACGAAGCAATTCTTCGCCTTCGGGAGCCACGTTGATTTTCTCTCGAGAGGAATTCTCTATTAATCCTCTCTCTTCAAGACTTTTTGCGAGGGACTTACTGCAAGTTTTTTGCAGAAAGTTTCCACTCATTCTCTCTCTCATTGGGCTGATTGTGCTTCATGCGGATGAACTTGGACAAAGTGGAGTGACTCCACTCATTCTCTCTCCGATTGAACGAGAAAGAAGATATGAAGAAGCGGCAAATTTTGGCGGTTTATGTAGAATGAAGAAGACGATCTTTCCGCTAATTCTCGCAAGTTCCTCATGATTTGATCAAAGGAGATTGTTCGCAATCGAAGTTTGAAGCCGACCAAATACCAAAAACCTTTGTTCCATTAGCGATCAGAATTTTCTATTCAGCAAGTCCAACGACTACAGCTCACCGATTCGATCACCTTCGAGCGCATGCTAGAGAAAAGGACTCCAGAAAGGTGATTGTGATTTGCAAAAAGCAGCAAATCAGAATTTGAAGATTGGCGTTGAACAGCTCTTGTACTTGAATTGAACTCGACATTCTTCACGTTCGGTGATTCCTGAAGCGAGATCGAAGCTAGCAGATTCATTGTCGTTGAATGGTGGATATCTCCAAAAGTTAATTCTTCACTGATTCAATCAAGGTAAGCGTGACAAAACTCCTTTTAATAGTGTCCGATGATGCGAGAGCTTCTCATGTTGAAATACATGATTGACAATGAAGGTTCGGGGCTAGGATGCGTTGCAAATCTGATTAGAATCAATGCTTGAATGATCTGGAGTTTATTATATTTAAACTTAATGCTGAAATGAACTTTGCCATATGCGTGTCTTGAGGATAGCTGAAATCATGCTTGTTTTGTAGACTTAATGCTGAAATGAAACATTGTCATATGCACACCCTTTCATGCTTGCTTGAGTCATCTAGGTATCAAATCTTACGATCATGCTTTCTTGATGATTGAATCGCATGTTGCAAGGTTTGCATACATGTTTAGGTCATATAATTTGTGTTTCATCTTGCACATTAAATTTGTCTTACAAAAAGTGTTCATCACACTTTTGATTCCTAAGCATAACCTTATGAATCATGAATCATCTCATAATATCATTTAAATTGTATGAAATTTCGCATGCCGACTTAGAATTAGATGACTATCCAAATTTCTCGTTGCATCCAATCCTAAGTCCCGTGTGATTTCTTCATGCCATTTGTGCATTCTTTGAGTGATTTTGAGGTTTTCTAATAAATATTTATGTTTTGTTTTATTAATAAATTATGCACACACTCTTAGAGATCTCAATCTTAGGATACCAAATTGACCTAGTTTGGACTTGAGCTATTCTAGGAGGATGTAAGGCTCACTTAAAAGTTTCTAATGCTGCCGATTTCATGCCAATCGCTCATCATTTGGACTATTTTTCATATTTTCAAAGCTAGATCATAATCTGGACAAGGGATCAAATTCGGATCCCTGCTCTAACCCCTGTTTAGATAGATATTTGATATTTTTATTACATTCTTTCTATTTGGAATTTGCACTCATCCTTTGAATGAAACTTGTTTGTTATCATGTTGGCTATGTTGTGTGTAAATTTAATGATTTTTAGACATGTTTTGATGGGACAAATTATTGTGGCATTAGCTGAATGTCCTGTTATTTTAACAAATTTCCGATGCGTTGTTGTTTGTTGTTTAATTTTTAGAATGTTTAAGAAAACTTTCTTCACGAAAGTTGTCCATCATCATGTCATGCATGTTGGGAATTTTCATTGCCAAATTGTCATTAGATATTTCCCAATTTTGCTCTCCTTACACGTTTGTTCTGAAATTTCCTGATATAAACATTATTGTGATTGTTTAGTTATACCTTTTAGGTTAGTTTGTGCATGAAATTAGGACATGTCATCTTCATGAAAATTGTTCTAAATGCTTTGATATTTTTTGTTAAACAATCGATTTTTTCAAATTGCATCTTTCAAAAAATACTTTGGTACATGTGATGTTTCCAAAGAAAATAACAATTTCTAAGAAATTCTTTTTCAAAGCTCAATTTGGTTTAAGGAAAAGGCCTAGTTTGGACCATATTCAAAATACTTGCGACGCTTGTGAGTGCATTTATGCGAGCCCCGGACTAGTCTTGGAAATTGAATGTATTCCATGGCTTAAATATTCATTAATTCTAAATATTTTCAAACATTTTTAAAATCCCGATTTGACATCGTGAAAGTCACGATTTGAATTGTATTCAAAATGCCTGCGATACTTGTGAGTACATTTATGCGAGCCCTGGGCTAGTCCTGGCAATTGAATGTCTTTCATAGTTGAAACATCACTTTGTCTAAAAAATTTCATGAATGATTTCGAAATATGTTTTTGAAATATCACATGTACCCCTCATACATATAATCTCATCATGCATTAGAAATTGCATGTGTTTATGATTGGCGCATGCCCTTGGTAATAAGTGACCCGCTGACGGTTTACTTTCTTGCTTGATTGGTTGAGAAATAAGGTTCAAAAGACCTGCATGCATATTTAATTTTTTGCAATACATGTGACTTTTAGATAAATGGTAAGGTCGATGCATGATATCGAGGGAAAACCCTATGTTGACATAGATCGCTTGATTAAGAGACTTATAAGCGTTATTGGCCATGCGATAATACAATTGGTCAACAATTGTTATAAGTCACAAAAATGGATGGGGTGGGTGTCTTAGTGGGACCTTCGCATGAAAGACAAATGCCAACCCGATGCCCCAAAATTTGACATTCGTATTGAACTTCCTTTAAATGATTGATCTTAACATGATATCTTGTTTTTGATTGTTTTGATGTGTATGCTTATTTCTTTCCATTGCATGCACCTAGTTATAAGTTTCTTAGATTATGTTTAGATTAGGACCCCAAAGATGGAGAAAGCGTGAAGACGGTGAAGGTCGATGTTTATTCTAACAATTATTGTGACATCTTGATTTTTCCAATTTTGTTTTCGATTGAATAAGTTGGGCTTTTCATTGATGCGTCTATAATATTTTTCTTTGAGCTGATCACTCATAAGATAACTAGTCTATTTGGTGAAGCCGTTAAGGGATTTTAATGCAATAGACTTGAGAATTCGACCAGAAATCGATTGCTTGATCGTGCTAATCTGCAATGGTCAATACAGCATTGTTAAAATCGATTAGAGATTGTAGATAGGTTAATTCGATTGAGGTATGTGATTAAAGTATGAGTGATTCCACCTAATTGCAAAATTCCCATCGAACGACACTAAACTAATTTTTCTGTCATTTCTGTACCATGTGCCCATATTTGAAACCTTAAGATTTTCACGATAACCGAGAGTCATCGATGTGTTGAAGATGCACAATGTGACTAGAAAATAATCGACCACGAATCAATTGCATTAAAAATTTCTAAAAGTTACCTAGTAAGCTAGGTCACGCTAAAATTGAGCTCGGTTGAAATTAACCGTGAATTTAAACTCAATTTATGAAATTGAAAGTTCTGTCATGTCACGATTCATTTTAGGATTGTCGACTAATCCTCTAAAGATTTTTTGCAAACCCAAGATTTCGGCGAAAAATCAAATTTATGCGTTTTTGGACTGGGAAAATTAGAGGGCCATTTTTTTGTCGCATTTTTGGCCGTCAAGTTGGTTCAATTGACGAGGTAAAATCCTAAGATGAACGATGGAACCTTGGCTGAATTTTTGGGCTTCAAATTGGATTAATTGGAGAAGAAATTGAATTGAAATTGGTGGGGTAATATCCAAAATTCGTAGGTCCAAGGGGGCAGCAACTTTTGGACCCTTTAGATGGCTTCTCTAAGAAGTTTTGGAGTGGATAAGGGGCTGCTGGCCAAGGTTGAAGTGATGGGGCATGTGTGATGAGTAGAAAGGGATATTTGTGAAGACTTTGAGGCCAAATGGGTCCCCTCCTCTTGCTGCAGCCTTCTTTTTCTACCTTGAGCTTGCTTTCTCCATTAGTGTTGTTTTTGAGCTCAAGAAGAACTAGAGAAAGCCCCCCTGCCCGTCGACCGCCCCTAGCCGCCGTGCACGCCCGTTCGAGCAGTAGCCATAAGCCTACGAGTCACGCTCGCTGCTTGAG
Source organism: Eucalyptus viminalis (assembly GCA_014182385.1). Classification (NCBI taxonomy): domain Eukaryota; kingdom Viridiplantae; phylum Streptophyta; class Magnoliopsida; order Myrtales; family Myrtaceae; genus Eucalyptus; species Eucalyptus viminalis. Next base: position 24,873,554 of record CM024533.1, read on the forward strand.
GGCCCGTTTGTCTTGTGCAGTCACACGCCGTCCCCAACGAGTCCAGCCAGCTATCTCGCGCCTATTCGCCATCAACCAGGACTCTATCGCCGCCGTCCAGCCATTGGAGTCTCTGCTGTTGACCCTTGCAGCCACTGCCGCCCGCCTGGCCCGTTTCAACCCAAGCTAAGCCTTGACCAGCTCCCTTCGACCCAAGGACAAAGGCTGAAGTCCACCAAGGGCTCTTGGACTTCTAGGCCTGTTTTGAGGCTCATCCGGACTTTCGTCGATGTCATCGCAGGCTTGGTTATCGCTTGCCTTCATGTGGCCATCATCGTGAACTCACCGGATCACAAAACTGGTGAGTTTACTTGCTAAATTTTGCTTATGGAGTTAATGACATTTAATAGATAATTAGTTTAGGCTAAGTGAGGTTTATGTGATTAGTTGGTTTATATTAGTAAATTAATTACTTAATTATGTATGTTAGGTGGTTAGAATGGATTGATTAGAGGCTAAATATGTTGTGCTATTTATCTAGATTGGTGCATTAATTTTCTAGGCCCGTTTAGGTGGTTAAATTAGTATTTCCAGCATAGGTTAGCATTTATTGTATTTAAATTGCATTATTTAATAATTTTTGTAATTTATTTAATAATTTAATATTTTTCGAAAATTATACCGGGATAGTTGATGACTGGAATTTTGTATTGATTGCAGTGGTGTACTTAGTTTATGCAATTGAGTGTTATTTTGTGCAAAATGAGTGGTGATTGTGATTTTGAGTATTTATTTCAAAATGGGCTAAGTGCTGTGGAAGTTTTAAAACTTGTCACGAAAATGCATTTCAATTCTAAAACTTGCAAAAAGTGCAAATAAGTGCTAAAACTTGTTAAAATATTTCATTTGAGTCATAAAATTGATGCCGTTAGCCTTTTCGTTAAAAATGCTAACGTGGCATTTAAAATTAATTTTTATTTTCCACATGGCTTTTTTTAATGATTTTTATTCATTTTTAAAAAATAGATTTAAAAACTAAAAATTAGATTTATTCATTTTATCTCATTAAAAAAAGTGAATTTATTTAAAAAAGAAAATAGTTAAAATAAATAAATAAAAAAATGGCAGCCTCGCCAGAGGGGCCGGCGATCGTCGCCAGAGGGGCCGGCGACCGTCGTTGGCCCCGGGTGCGAGTGGCCGGCCCTCGCCTGGCTAGGGCGAGGCCTCACTGGCCCCAGGCGAGGGCCAGCGACCCTCGCCAAGCTCGGGCGAGGGTGCCCAAATTTGGGCCCAGGCACGCCGGCCCTTGCTTGAGGCCGGCAAGGTTTACGATCTCGGCGAGGCTCGCCCGGATCTAGCGAGCCTCGCTAGCCCCGAGCGAGGGCCGACGAGGCGTTGCCCAGGGTGGGCAATGGTCGTTGGTCCCCTGCGAGCGCCGACGACGCCTCACCTAGGCCAAGCATCGGCCGCCGACTCCCCGTGAGGGTGACATGCCCGGATCGGGGTACCCTTGCCCGGGGCTAGCGAGGCTGCCATTTTTTTTTTTAACTGTTTTATTTTTAAATAATTTTTCACTTTTTTAAATAAGATAAAATGAATAAATATAATTTTTAGTTTTTAAATCTATTTTTTAAAAATGAATAAAAAATCATTTAAAAAAGCCACGTGGAAAATAAAAGTTAATTTTAAATGCCATGTCAGCATTTTTAACAGAAAAAGCTAACGGCGCCGATTTTAGGACTCAAATGAAACATTTTGACAAGTTTTATGACTTATTTGTACTTTTTGCAAGTTTTAGGACTGAAATGCATTTTCGTAACAAGTTTTAAGACTTCCGTAGCACTTATCCATTTTAAAATTACAAAATTTCGATAATTAATTAGAAATTACTGGGTGTCAGATTTTGACACTGAAAATTGTTTTATATACTATATCAACTAGTAGGATTTTAAAAGGGAGGATATCAATTTTTCTAGTTCAAATTAACCATGTACCCACACACGATTATATTTACTGTATGTTTTTAATACGAAGACAATGGACCAAGTACACTATTTTAATTAGGACATTTGAGTTCAAAGCACAATGTCTTGGCTGAGATTGGATGGGTGCATGAATGGTTATGAGAACCCATCCTTGAAATGAGTCAAGTGGACGCTACTCCTATATGGGATGCCTTGGACAATGGATGCTGATCGCCGTAGATTCTAGACTGATGCTCCTTTAGGATTGTCGTCTCATGTAGACGTAGCCGTGCTCAATGGAGGTGAGACGATGCCTGGTTAGGCTAGAAGACCGCCAAACGTCGACTAGGCTGTGCTCGTTGGGCCATGATAAAAATTGGAACGCATGATTGATTGAATTGACACGCCTCATTATGGGACAAAATCGTGTGGCACGGTATGAGACGTGTCATAACGATTTGGTCTTATAATTGGGACCCCTATGGTTGTTTGAAATATGAGATGTGGCGTTCCAATTGTTTGAGTATTATTACTACATATGGTTAAGTATATAAACTATGCTGACGTGTAAAAGGGAACCGAAGCGAGGTAAGTCCTCTGTATTGTGTGCATAGACTACCTCTAGGCGTATTTCATTCCTAGTCGGGGTTTAGGGGGTGAACCTACTGAGATATAGTCTCACATCGTCATGGGCTCAATCTTTTTAGGTCCTTCGATAGCGGCTCCTTTGGTATGTATGGTTAGCCTCGAAGGGTGACTGAGCTGAGTACTGTCTTTCATATTCCCAAGAGCCATTGGGTCTATGAGCTCTTTGGTGACCACCGTTTGGGTCAATAAGGGCCTACCTCATAGGGTCCCTCATTGATTTAGGGCGTGGTTTTGCCATGGGCTCCACCTGGGAACGTGGTTGTTGAGAGAGAGAGAGGCCGATGCACAAGCTCGTGGAGCAGTTCTTGAAGCTGAACCCGCCGAGGTTCATTGGTGCAGGAGATCTCGAGGCTACAACCCTTTGGATACAAGACTTGGAGAAAGTCTTTACACTGCTAATTTGCACTGAAGAGGAGAAAGTTGTCCTGGTAATATATAAATTGCAGGGTAACATAAGTACCTGGTGGACTAGTCCCTGAAGGTAGGGGTGTGCAAAAGGACCGAGATCTGCCCAGCCCGAAACTGCCCGGAATCGGTAGTTCTTGAGGGAACCGGTCCGGTTCCCGATTCCAATTTATGTGAACCAGTGGGTACCGGTCCAGTTCCCGGTTCCATGGGTAGATCCACCCGCTCGCCCACCCGGCCTGGATTGATTAATTTTTAATATTAAAAAAAATTACTAAAAAAAAAACCCTAGATTTGTAAGCGATCTAATCACCATTGTTTAGCAGCTGTGTCTCATTGTCTCTTTGGTTGTCTCTCTCTCTCTCTTTGTCTCTTCCTCCTATCGCCATTTCGATTTCGTCGATGGAGTTGCAGCGATATAATCCCCGAGTGTCGACGTCGCCATTGTTGCTCCTCCGCCACTGCTGTCTGCACCCTTACGTCGACCGCCACAACCTCTGCTCCGCCTAGCAGTGACTCGCGATGCCACAGCTCGCCTCCGCGCCAACCACCGCGCCAGTAGCCGCGAGCGCCCTTTGCCCACTCACCTGTCACCGCGATTGCCTTCGCCTCTATTGCTTTCTGTCCGAGCACCACTGCCGTTGCTTTTCCTCTGGGCCCCCTCCGCTAGCAATCCAATGCCGTTACAGCCCTTACAACCATGATGACCAACGTTAGCAGATCCTGAATCGGTCGCTGCGCCTCTGTCGCCCCTCCGCGCGATCCCACAGCCCCTGCGACTCTGGTATCCCCTATCTGTTGCTGGTTCGCCTTGTTGCTGACGTCACACCTCCGCCGGTCTCCTCACCAAAGCTCCACACTAGCGTCCATCCAGCACCTCATCGCTATTTTTCCACCTCACCAAATTGTGACACCGACCAACGAATTGCTGCCCCGCATAGCGAAAGTCTTTACCTCGACGAGCTTCTACTCTCCTTCAACACGTGGGTGCCTCTGACGATGACATCAATTTCACCACTGCCCTAGTTCGGGAAGCCCAATAGCAGCAACACCGAGCTTGTTATGTTTTTCCTTCATCTTGTGGTCAGTGAGATTGGCGGTTCGGTTCCCAGGTGGATCCATGCAACAAACGGGTGGATTCCAGTTCCAATTTTTTAGAACTTGTCCTTAGTAGGCGGTTCCCGGTTCTAGGTCAAGAACCGCTCGCCTAGACCATGCACACCCCTACCTGAAAGTGATCTAGTGTGGAAGATGGAGGAATTCCAATGCCTCCATCAAGGGATGCTGACAGTGGATTAGTATGAAACTAAATTTGTGGAGCTATCACAGTACACTCCTAAACTAGTGGAAGATCCCGAAGATAGAGCTCGGAGGTTTAGGAATGGCCTTTGACTGGAGTTGAAGAATTCGCTAGTGCCATTCGACTTGAAGGATTATAATGAACTATATGGTCGGGCCCAGTTGATAGAGAGGAATTTGAACGAACAAGCCACTGCATTTGGGTCACTATTTGGTTAAAATAGGGATGAGAATAGGTTTGGGAAGAAACCTATGACAGGAGGAAGGTACTCTGTCCCGCCCAACTGGAAGGGTGGGATAGGTAAGTCTATGCCAAACCAAATGGGTGTGTGTCGCTTCTGCAGAAGGCGACACGGATCAGCCATTTTCCATTCTAGGCCAAGTGATTATTTTGAGTGTGGCCAACAGGGTCAAATAGCCAAGAATTGTCCTAGAAGACAGATGGGACCACAATTACCGTCGTCACCACCAATGAGTCAAAATAGGGGGTTCGCGCTGCAGATTGCACAACAAGGTGGACATAATAGACATCTGGCGCAAGGAAGAGTGTATGCCATCATTAAAGGACAAGTAGAGGACTTGCCTAATGTGATCACTGGTATGGTTTCACTGAATGACCATACTGCATATGCTTTATTTAATCCTAGTGTGACTCATTCATTTATAGTTGAGCAATTTGTTAAGCTGGTAGGATTGAGTCCTAAGTTGTTGGAGTCAGTGGTTAGCATATCTACACCGTTAAAGGATAAGGTGTTAGCTCTAGTGGGTTGTCCTAGTTGCAAGTTAGTGATTGATGTGCGATTTGATAGTCCTAGCCATGTACGATTTTGATGTGATAATTGGCATGAACTAGCTCACCAAGCAACAAGCTAAGATGGACTGCTATCGTAAAGCGATTCAGCTTAACCCGTTAGCGGGTGAAAGTTTCTAGTTTATTAGGAGTCAAGGAGGACCTCGATTACCTTAATATCATCGCTTGAGGCAACCTGTATGTTAGACGAGGGTTGTCAAGGTTACTTGGCGGCTGTCGTGGATACAATAGTTGAGGAGCTGAAGATCAAGGACATCACTGTAGTGCAAGAGTTCCCAAACGTGTTTCCAAAGAAATTGCCTGGTTTGCCACTAGAGAGGGAGATTGAGTTTGTGATCGAGTTAGCCTTCGGGATGGAGCCAATCTTTAAGGCTCTCTACAGCATGACGTTGCCTGAATTGAAAGAACTGAAGGTGCAGATGCGAGAGTTGTTGGATAAGGGATTCATACGTCCTAGTACATCACCTTGGGGAGTACCAGTTCTATTAGTAAATAAGAAAGATGGTTTGTTGTGTTTGTGCATCGACTATCGTCAACTTAATCAGGTGATGATCAAGAACAAGTATCCACTACCGAGGATCGATGACTTGTTTGACTAGCTGCAAAGAGCGTCAATATTTTCTAAAATCAACTTGAGGACAGGGTATCATCAGCTAAGGATCAGAAAATAGAATATACCGAAGTCAGCGTTTCGTACTCGATACGGCCATTATGAGTTCACTGTAATGTCGTTCGGTTTGACGAATGCCCCAGCTGCTTTCATGAATCTGATGAACTGAATTTTCAAAGAGTACCTGGATCAATTCATGATCGTTTTCATTGACGATATCCTGGTATATTCAAGAAGTCTTGAGGAGCATGAAAGGCATTTAAGAATGGTGCTTCAGACACTAAGGAATCATGAGCTATATGCCAAGTTCAATAAGTGCAAGTTTTGGTTTACTCGTGTGGCGTTCCAAGATCATGTGATTTCAGGCGAAGGAATCTCCGTTGACCCGACCAAGATCAAAATAGTTATCAGCTGGCTAAGACCGATGATAATGATCGAGATCAAAAGCTTTTTGGGATTGGCAAGTTACTACAGAAGGTTCGTGGAGGGATTTTCAACTTTAGCTTCACCGTTGACTCGACTGTTGAAGAAGGAAGAGATCTTGTCAGAAGTCATTGTAGCAATTACAGCATTTATCCAGACAATACGAAAATGTATCAGAATCTGTGTCAACATTATTGGTGGTCTGGTATGAACGTGGACATCGCCAAGCATGTCGCTAAGTATCTAACGTGTTAGCAAGTGAAGGCATAACATTGTAAGCTGGGAGGACTTCTGTAACCTCTCGAGATTCCCGAGTGAAAATGGGAACACATCATGATGGACTTTGTGATGGGCTTACCAAGGAGTCAGAGGGGTAATGATCCCATTTGGATAGTGGTCGATAGACTGACGAAGTTGGCTCACTATATCGTTGTACGTAAGGACCTTACTTTGGATAGATATGCAGAATTGTACATGCATCAGATTATTCGCCTACACGGAGTGCCGGTGACGATTACATCTAATAGAGACCCGAGATTCACAGCTGCCTTTTGGAAAAGTTTGCAAACTACTTTAAAAACGAAGCTGCAGTACAATACGACTTACCATCCACAGACAAATGGCCAGTCTGAAAGGACGATTCAGACTCTTAAGGACATGTTGAGAGCGTGTGTGTTGGATTTCAAGGAAAGCTGGGAGGAATAGCTTCATCTTGTTGAGTTCGCCTACAACAATAGCTACCAGCAAAGCATTCAGATGGCACCGTTTGAAGTGTTGTATGGTAGAGCGTGCAGAACGTCGATGTGTTAGGATGAGGTTGGAGAACAAAATATCACAGGCCCGGAGTTAGTCCAGCAATCAATGGATGCAGTTGCCGTTATCAGGGACATATTAAAGACCGCTTAAAACTGCGAGAAAACAACGTTGATAAGCGTCAAAGACCATTGGAATTCCAAGTTGGTGAGCATGTCTTTCTGAAGGTGTCGCCGATGAGGGGTACTTTCCGCTTCGGCAAAAAGGGAAAGTTGAGTCTGAGGTATGTAAGTCCTTTTGAGATTTTGGAAAAAATAGGGACCCTAGCATATCGTCTTGCATTACCGCCGAGACTAGCGCAAGTGCATGATGTCTTTTATGTGTCGATGTTGAGAAAGTACAAGCTTGACCCAATCCATGTGCTGAATTTTGAAGAGTTAGACGTGGACGACAAAGTGTCGTACATGAAAAGACGATTTAGATTGTAGATCGGAATGAGCAAGTTCTACGCACTAAGACAATCCCATTAGTTAAAGTGGTCTGGCAACACCACGGCACAAAATGAGCATCCTAGGAAAGTGAAGATTCGATGAGATGACTATACCCCCACCTTTTTGTTTAAAGATTATAATAGGTTTACATTTCGATGATGAAATTTTTATAAGAGGGAAGAGTTGTGACATCGTGATTTTTCCAATTCTGTTTTTGATTGAATAAGTTGGGTTTTTCATCGACGCGCCTATAGTATTTTTCTCTGAGCTGATCACTCACAAGATAACTAGTCTATTTGGTGAAGCTGTTAGGAGATTTTAATGCAATAGACTTGAGAATTCGACCAAAAATCGACTGCTCAACCGTGCTAATCTGCAAGGATTAATGCGGCAATGTCAAAATCAAATAGAGCACGAAGATAGGTCGATTCGACTGAGGTATGTGATTAAAGTGTGGATGACTCCACTTAATTGCAAAATTCTCGTTGGATGGCACTAAACTGATTTTTCTATCAATTATGTACCCTATGCCCGTAATTGAAATCTCGAGATATTCACAACAATCGATAATTGCCAATGTGGCTTGAAAATAATTGACCATGGGTCAATTACACTAAAAATTCTTAAAAATTACCTAGTAGGCTAGGTCACGCTAAAATCGCGCATAGTTGAAATTAATTGTGAAATTAAACCTGATTAAGTTTTGTCATATCATGATTCATTTTAGGAACGTTGACTCATCCTCTAAAAAATTTTCTGCAAACCCGAGATTTCAGCGAAAAATCAAATTTAGGCATTTTTGGACCAGGAAAATTAGAGGGATGTTTTTGGTCGCATTTTTTGCCGTCAAGTTGGTTCAAATGATGAGAAAAATCATAAGATGGACGATGGCACCTTGGCTGAATTTTTGGGCTTCAAATTGGATTAATTTGAGGAGAAATTGAATTGAAATTGGTGGGGTATTATCCAAAATTCGTAGGTCCAAGGGGGCAGCAACTTTTCGACCCTTTGGATGGCTTCTATGAGAAGTTTTGGAGTGGATAAGAGGCTGTTGGCCAAGGTTGAAGTGGTGGGGGCATGTGTGATGAGTAGAAGGGGATATTTATGAAAACTTTGAGGCCAAATGGGTCCCCTCCTCTTGTTGTAGCCTTTTTCTTCTTCTACCTTGAGCTTGTTTTCTCCATTAGTGTTGTTTTTTAGCTCAAGAAGAACCAGAGAAAAGCCCCCCCTGCTCGTCGATCGCCCTTAGCCGGTATGCATGCCCATTCGAGCAATAGCCGTAAGCCTGCGAGTCGCGCTTGCCGCTCGAGCGTCTGCTCATCCCGCGCCGTCGCACGCCGTCCCCAGCGAGTCTAACCAGTCGTTTCGTGCCTGCTTGCCGTCAACCAGGCCTCCGTCGCCGCCATCCAGTCGCCGGAGTCTCCGCCGTCAACCCTTGCAGTTGTTGCCACCCGCTTGGCTCGTTTCAACCCAAGCTGAGCCCTGACTAACCCCCTTTGGCCCAAGGATAGAGGCGAAAGGCCAGAAAGGGCTCTTGGACTTCTAGCCTCGGTTTGAGGCCTGCTTGGTTGTCGCTCACCTTTGCATCGCCGTCGACGTGAACTCACTAAATTGCAAAACCAGTGAGTTTACTTGCTAAGCTCTGCTTATGGAGTTAATGAAATTTAGTAGATAATTAGTTTAAACTAAGTGAGGATTAGGTGGTTAGTTAGTTTATATTAGTGAATTAATTACTTAATTATGCATGTTAGGTGATTAGAATAGATTGATTAGAGGCTAAAGAGGTTGTGCTATTTATCTAGATAAATGCATCAATTTTCTAGGCCCGTTTAAGTGGTTAGATTAGTATTTACGGCCTAGGTTAGCATTTATTGTATTTCAATTGCATTATTTAATTATTTTTGTAATTTATTTAACTATTTAATATTTTTTGAAAATTATACCGGGATAGCCAGTGACCGGAATTTCATGTTGATTGTAGTAGTGTACTTAGTTTATGCAATTGAGTGTTATTTTGTGCAAATTGAGTGGTGATTGTGATTTTGAGTACTTAGTTCAAAATTACGAAATTTCAATAATTAATTATAATTACTAGATGTCGGGTTTTGACACCAAAAATGGTTTCAAAGACTATATCAAATAGTGAGATTTTAAAAGGAATGATATCAATTTTTCTATTTCAAATTAACCATGTACCCACACATGATTATTTTACTGTGTTTTTTATATGAAAAAAAATGGACCAAGTACATTATTTTAATTGGGACATTTGAGTGCAAAGCACCATGTCTTGGCCAAGATTTGATGGGTGCATGAATGTTTATGACAACTCATCCCCGAAATGAACCAGGTGGATGATGCCCCTATATAGGATGCCCTGGATAATAAATGCCGGTCGCAGTAAATTATGGACTGATGCTCCTTCAGGATTACCGTCTCGTGTAGATGTTGCCATGCTCAATGAGGGTGAGACGATGCCTAATTACGCCAGAAGATCACCGAATGTTAAGTAAGTCGTGCCCGTTGGGCTGTGATAAAAATTGAAACACAGTATGGGATGTGTCATAACGATTTGGCCTTAAAAATCGGGACCCATGCGGTTGTTTGAGGAATGAGATGTGGCGTTCCAATTGATTGAGTATTATTAGTGTATATGGTTGAGTATATGAACCGTGCTGACGTGCAGGAGGGAACTGAGGCGAGATAAGTCATATGTATTGTGTGCATGGCGTATTTCATTCCTAGTCAGGGTTTAGGGGATGAACTTGTTGAGACGTTGTCTCACCCCATCGTGGGCTCAATCTTTTTAGGTCCTTTGATTACGGCCCCTTCAATACGTTATGGTTAGCCTCGGAGAGTGACTGAGCTGAGTACTGTCTTTCTTGTTCCCGGGAGCCACTAGGTCTCTGAGCTCTTGGTGACCATCGTCTAGGTCAATGAGGCCCTACCTCATAGGGTACCTCATCGATTTAGGGCATGGTTTCACCACGGGCTTAATGGATACCGAGTCGGTCCCCTTCAAGGTTTTGAGATCCTAGTTATGGTGGTAGACGCTGCTCTAGGCGAGGGTGCAACTGACCCTCCTAATGGTGTTGTGGAGGACCCGACGCCCCCGAGCTTGTGGAGGTAGAGTCCGAAGGATCAGTGAATGTGTCCGATTAGTGGGTTGTAGGACAATTTCCTTTTTTTTATGGCCGATCTTTTTGGTAGTCATACTAGTTTTGTATATAAACCTAGTTTATTTATAAAAGCGTGTTTTGATTGTGAATTTGTTATCTTGCTTTTCTATCCCATGTTGTTTGCTATTAGGGGATTTGTTTATTCGCTTCCATATGTGCAATAAAATGAATGGGTCGGCGACGCGTCCTAGGACGTCGCAATTTTATCGACCACCGAGGGATGTGCGTATGCTCGAGGTTCCGAGCACGACAATTATCATTTACTATTCATTTCCCCAACATATGTCTCAGGTTTCATTTGTTGTATAAAACTCGATGAGTTGCGAGTTTTCTCTCTTTCTCTTATCTTTTTCAATTGTGTTTCTCTTTTATATTTTTTAGGATTGCATGGTAAGTTTATTACTTTCCTTGATTGTTTACTTACTGTTTTGTAATTTCAATTCTATTGATTGCTTTCTTTTCTTGTTTTTCTAGAAATAGAATAGTATGAAAATGACCAACCATGCATGATCGCCTAGTTTAAGACTAATGATCCTGAAAATGTAAGAAGAAATGTATGGACACGTTAAGGAAAACACAACATATTGTTTCGATAACGAAAGGGCGCTAATAAAAATATTAGTGTAACCCAAATTCCTGAACCTAGATATTTGATTGCATAGGAATCAAGGGAATACTCTCGACCCTCAATTAGGTATTCTAGTCAATCCCCAAAATAAGGGTAATGGCGACTCCTGTCTTATCTTTAGGTTGTCATAAATAACTCGACCGTATAAATAAACCCATCGTACAGGGTATGAGTTTCAATGAAACTCATCATGGTTTAGCATACTCAATATGGGAGTACCCTAAAGGATGAAGTGATGTCATCCTTATGGGCGAAGTATACTGTTGAGAGGGCTATCGTGGTAAAGGTATCTTTAAATCCAATATCCACATTCGGCCCTTTTTTCTAAGGTGTGTTGCCTGTGTGGGTATGGATCGCGACACTCTACTGTCACGTGGGGTATAAGCTTGGGAGAGCTCACAATCTCATGGAAGGAACTCACGAGAGGCTTGATTTGAAATGCGAGGTGATAAGGTCTTTTGGAATGTGAGCAGTGAGAGAACTCTCGTGATCAAGTACCCCTAAACCTGACATTTCCCCATTTTCTCTCCTCGTGATAGTGAGGGATCGAGAGCGGTGAGATCAAGTCGCAACAAACAAAAAGATTTATATTTGAGGCAAGCCAAGAAAATAGAATGACTAACCTCATAAGTTGCTCTCAGGAGAAGTTCAAGTTGTAGACTTCTTACAACATCAGTTTCCTGCTCACAATTCAACTCTCTCCCCACTCCCTTGTGTATGCAATGATGAAGCCGCAAGATTGTTGTGATTCTTGAGGACTGGACAAGCCACATCTGACACAATGCAATTCCACAAAAACAATAAGAAAAAATTCAGGATTATTATGGGATAATTGGAAAATCTATTGCTAAAACTTTGCAAGTGCTCATGGTCTATATACACTATCCATCACTTAGGAGCTTTGGAGACTTAATTCGTCTAAATGATGTTATGATGATATAACAACTAATGACAACCAACAAAAGATCTATAATACTTTTTTTGCCAAAATAACCAAAGATATTGGCCAATCAAATTTGTTTAATCTTAGAAATTTGCACCAATTTTGATGGAAGAACTAGCATATTGTATCAACCCCAATTCCATCCTCAAGGTCTCGAGCTACAAGGATTATTTTTGTGACATCCCAAGCGCATCGTCGTCCCATTTCTTTTTATCTTTTCATTAAGCACATGCGGAAGTGTTACAAAAAACACTCAGACAACAACAAGCAGCTAGGAAAATAAACATTTACAAACATAAAATTATATTAGTTACTTTTACAAACACTTCTATCACGAACCATTATATTTACAACAACTACATCTTCTATGCTCAAAAGACCGGGGTAAACCTTAACTCCTCTAGCGAGACTACATCTCCTCAATGCATACAATTCTAAAAAATAATGGGGTGAGTCATGAACTTAGCAAATAAAACCCTTAATTATCTATTAGAAGGATATTTCATCATCAAAATCTATTAGGTACGATACTTCGCAATACAATGTCAATAATAAACTTATTGCTGCACCTCAGTTACATGCAGATGTCCATTATAGTATACTTTAATGCATGCTTACCTTCAACTTGTCAATGAAAATATCAATATATCATACTTATGCATGTATCGACACATACACAATGATTCTTTTACCATCGTCTTGGCTCGACCAGCCCCTCTCGGCTCGACTGAGTCTTCTAGCTTCATGATGGGCTTCTTGACTCAATCAGGGCATCTCGGTTCAACTGAGACATTCTGGCGCTAGCTTACCAAGGCATCCTAGCTTAACCAAGGTATGGCTAGCTTATCCTAGGTATCCGGATTTAAACCCATACATCATGACTCAACCAGGGCATCATGTTCAATGATCAAAGCATCATCGCCAACGCTATGTGGCGACAAGCGCTTTTTCCTCTTTAAGTGCATCACACAAGTCGATTCTTACTTTTTTTTCTTAGTCGACTCATACATGGCTGGAAGGTGTGCTCATTCAAGTGAGTGTACCATGGCTCTTAACATCATGTTATATTATATGCCGGGCACGATTTTTGGTTCATGGCTTGAGACGCACGCCTAAACTAATGTCCGCGCCAAGCAAGACTTAGAATCGGCATGCTTCAATACTGATCTAAGGCATCACTGCTTACGCCATCGTGACTTAACATCGATTCCAAGCCGAGTGAACCTTGACTTTGTCCCAGGGCGTGAACACACTCAAGTATGCAAACATGAGCAAACCATACAAAAGAAAATTACAACATACACATGGCTTACACGGATGAGCACACCACTAAACTCAACGACGTGGACTATCACCCTAGCGAAGAATTAGAGATTTTACTTACCTGATAAAGTAGTGGTGGTTCAATCAAGAGAAACGACGCTTGAGGGCGACGGCAAGGGAGTGTGGCTGAGATAGGGATATGGAGAGGGAGAGGTAGGCACTATATGGTGGTTGGTGGAAATGAGGATGAATGTCCTATTTATAGACCTCTCCTCACTTAATAACCCTAACAAGTGGCCCAATCATCTTTCCTCATATGTCCTAGCCAATATGGGAGATGTGGCACCTTAATGTTCTAGTGAAATGATTAAGGAAAAAGGGCGTTCTTCTCATTGGTCCATTTGTACTAAAGAGTCATCTAATATTCATGAATTGGCTAACTTGTCTTCCAAGGCTCAGATTAGGGTCATGATGACCTAAGTTTATAAGGGCACCTAAGATATTGAGTCGCTCTCTTTCATTAATGACTAGCTTCCAAAGTCATTAATGGCTTAGACTTGTCATCAAGAAACTTGAACTTTGGACAACTTCTTCTCCAAGTTAACCATATGGGCGTGTGATTTATTCCCCCTTCTTAATGTGCTAAAATTCCAAAGAACATCAACAAGAAGCAAGTCCATTTCTTGCCACTTCGTATGGTGAGTTATTAAGCTTATTAGTTAGCTAGCTTCCAAAAGCATTTAATACATTCTTATTTTCAAATCAAGAAAACTTTAGATTGGATTGCTTCTTAAGTTGGGCGTGCAACCTCCTTCCAATCAAAGTTGGGTGTACGGTTCTTCCATTCTAAGGCAAAAACAATTTTGAGAAACTTTCAAAATTAGTGCCATTATCTTATCAAACGGGCTTGAAAAATTATAAAATTTTTAATATATTATAAAGAAGACCTTACACAACATTTTTCATGAAGGAATCCAAGCCAAATTCATTCCATGAAAAGAGTAGTAAATCAATGAACACAACCCCAAAATTCGTCCGTCGAGCAAATTTAATAGTCGGAGAGAGAGACTCATTTTGAAATCTAAATCTTCACAAAACTCGTTGAAATTTTAATATATTGTAGATATGGATGTCATTTAAAACTTTTGTAAAAGAAGCATGTCCAAATTCAAAAGGAATGATTTTATTAAAATTTGAGAAAGCAACCCGATTACCATTTTCACTATACTGGGCAAGTTTTATATGGTAATTGGTTGAGCCTTTATTCGAACCATTTCACCTAAGAGAAATCTGAAATTTAATTATGTTATAGCTTAAGAGTTTTGAACAACTTTCATGAAGGAAGTTTCTCCAAATTCGAAGCACAAAGAGGAGCTCTATAAAATTGGAAAACAAGAAAGGTCCAACAATTTCAAAAAACTGGGAAGTCAAAATGTATGAAACTCAAGGTGGCAAGTCTATGGATGAGAGGTGGTTCCCTACTAGGCTTGCAAGATCACTTGCTATCATTCTTTCAGGCCATGAGTCACCCCCTTTTATTAATTACTTGAGACACATAAGCCTTTACACTCATTATTTTCATTTAATACGTTTCACACTTGTTCGCACTTGTTTTTCTAAGAGAGTTTGACTAGTCCAAAATTCATACTTGTCTTCCAAGGCTAAGGCCCAATGTGCCATGTGTCCATCTCTCAGCCAATCCAAGGTCCCGTGCCACAATTCACGACCCATGACCAACCCTCGAGTCGATTCATGGTATATTCCTACTATCAGCGTATTGATCCTTAGCCTATTATTTGAGATCAAAATAAGAGTCGAAATCAAGGATGTTACACATATGTACTATTTGTCACGCCCCGATCCTCCGAGCGCGTATCCATCCCTCGGTGGTTGATTAAATAGCAACATCCCAGAACGCATCGCTGGCCCATTCATTTTAATGCACATGCGGAAGCGAATAAATAAATCCTTAGACAAACAACAAAATGGGATAGAAAAGTAGGGCCACAATTTTTTTCAAAACCAATTCACACCTTTATACATATTAGACTAATTCACATACACTCCTAGCCAATATTTACAAGGTCTACAAAAAGGTCGACTCTCTAAAACAAGCTGTCTTATGATCAGCTAGCTCGACTCGTTCGCTGATTCAGCAGAATCCACAAGGTCAGGGCGAGACGGCGGGTCCTCCACAATGCCATCAGGAGGGTAAGCAACATCAATCACCACAGAGGGGATTTCGAAAGTCCTAAGGGGACCTAGTATGACACCATAGGGAGTGGTGCAGAACCAAGCTCTGAATCGATTAGGTATTTCCTGATGTGGAACCTCTTCGACCTAGACAATGGTTACGACTAGCTCGTAAACCCAAAAACCTCCGGGATCGGGAAAACTGGAAACTCGCTTTGTAATTCTCATGGGATGACTATGACGCTCGGGGGGATTTGCCCTCTAAAAACCTAAAAATGTTATTCCATAACGGGGTGAGACGACGTCTCAGCAAGTTCAACCCCCTAAGCCCCGACTAGGAAGAAAACACGTCCCACGGGCTACCTGAGCACAAACATGAATTAGATGACTTACCTGGGCTCAGTTCCTTCCTGCAAGTCAGTTTAATTCAAATACTCACAAATCATATCATTCAATTAAATTAGATCGAGCCATCGATCGATCAACTCAATCGATTCCATGTCATCGAGACCATTCCTCGATCATCTCAAATGATACTATCTATAAAGTCTTATCATAATCAGGATTGCTCACTCTAAGCTGATAATAGGTATTATAGCTCACTAGAAACTACCGATAGATAGTATAGCTCACTAGAAACTACCAGGTATACTGATATAGTATACTAATAATGCTCACGGAAGCTGCAGGTATATT